>PVKP010009320.1:0-68814 GCA_004027715.1 Plecturocebus donacophilus
CTATTCCTTCCTGTCTCCATTGTTAAGCACAATTATTGGCATAAAAGAGGTTTTTAATACCCATTTTTAGACTGTATTCTAGCCTGGGCAATAAAACAAGAATCCCATTCTCTCTCCCTCTTTCTCTTCCTCTTTCTTTCTCTCTTTCATTCTTTTTTTCTTTCTTTTGCTCTTTCTTTCTTTCTCCTTTTCTCTCTTTCTTTCTTTCAAAAAAAAAAAAAAACTGAAACTCTGTCCCATTAAACAGTAACTGTCCATCTCCGCCTGTCACCGCCATTCCCTAGCAACAGCCATTCTACTTCCTGTCTATGATTTTGACTACTCTAAGTACCTCATACAATTAGAATTATATAATATTTGTCTTTTTGCTACCAGCTTATTTCACTTAGCATATGTCCTCAAGGTACATCACAGATAAATGTACCATAGGTCAGAATTTCCTGTCTTTTTAAGGTTGAGTGGTATTCCATTGTATATTTATACAATTTGCTTATCCATCCATCCATAGGTTGAATGGATTTGCTTATCCATTCAACCCGTGAACATTCGGGTTGCTTCCACTTTTTATCTTGTGAATGATGCAATAATGCTGTTGTAAACATCAGTGCACAAATATCTTTGGGGCCCTGCTTTCAGTTCTTTTGGGTATGTACCCAAAAATGGGATTGCTTAATCATACGGTAATTCCTTTTTTTTTTTTTTTTTTTTTTGAGGCAGAGTCTTGCTCTGTTGCCCAGGCTGGAGTACAGTGGCACCATCTGGGCTCACTACAACCTCTGTCTCCCAGGTTCAAGTGATTCTCCTGCCTCAGCCTCCTGAGTAGCTGGGATTACAGGCACCCGCCATCACACCCAGCTAATTTTTGTATTTTTAGTAGAGATGGGGTTTCACCATGTTGGTCAGGCTGGTAAACTCCTGACCCCGTGATCCTCCCGCCTCAGCCTCCCAAATCATATGGTAATTATGTTACCAGGTTTCTGAGGAGCCACCATACTGTTTTTCATAGTGATATACCATTTTGCATTCTCACCAACAAAGCACAAGGATTCCAAAGTCTCCACATCCTCATATTTTCCATTTTGTTGATAGTAGCCATCCTAATGGCCATAAGGTGATAACTCATTATTGTTTTGATTTGTAGTTCCCCAAACATGACTGGGGCTGGGCATCATTTCATTGCTTAGTGATCAGTTGTATATTGTATTGTATTCTTTGAAGAAATGTCTATTCAAGTCCTTTGTTCATTTTTGAAGTGTGTTGTTTGTTTTTGTTGTTGTTGAGTTATTAGGGGTTTTCTAAATGTTCTGGATAGTAATCCCTTAGCAGATATATGATTTGCAAATATTTTTTCCCATTTATGGGTTGGCTTTTTACTCTGCTGATATTGTCTTTTGATGCACAATTTAAAACAATTTTATATAGTCCAATTTTGTGAGGAAGATTTTGCCCTATGCTTCCTTTTATGAGTTTTATAGTTTTAGGTCTTACATGTCGGTCTTTGGTACATATAGAGTTAATTTTTATATATGGTGTTTGGTAAGGGTTCAACTTTATTCTTTTGCATATGGATATCTAGTTTTTCAGCATCGTTTGCTGAAAAGACTATCTTTTCTTCTAATAGATAGTGCGGTGTCCTTGTCAAAAACCATTTGACCAGTTGGGTGCAGTGGCTCCTGCCTATAATCCCAGCACTTTGGGAGGCCAAGGCAGGTGGATCACCTTGAGGTCAGAAGTGTGAGACGAGCCTGGCCAACATGGTGAAACCCAGTCTCTACTAAAAATACAAAAATTAGCTGGGCATGGTGGCGGTCGCCTGTAATCCCCGCTGCTCTGGAGCCTGAGGCAGGAACCTGGGAGACGGAGGTTACGGTGAGCTGAGATCGCGCCACTGCACTCTAGCCTGGACAACAGAGCAAGACTCTGTGTCGGAAAACAACAAAACAGAACCATTTGGCCATATGTGTGAGGGTTTATTTCTGGGCTCTTATTCTACTACATTGGTCTATCTATCTGTCTCCATGCCAGCACCACACTGTTTTGATTACTGTAGCTTCATTAAACAAGTATTTTAAAGCCAATCTTGGACACCATGTCCTTATCACCCCTATGTATTTCTATGCACATCTCTTAAATATATGCATGTGCTCTCATCTACCCACAAGTTGACAAGTTGCTTTATCCACTTTTTTTACTTTGCAAAAGTATTTTAAAGATAATTTTTTTTTTTTTTTTGAGAGGGAGTCTCGCTCTGTTGCCCAGGCTGGAGTACAGCGGCATGATCTCAGCTCACTGCAACCTCCGCCTCCTGTGTTCAAGCAAATCTTCTGCCTCAGCCTCTCAAGTAGCTGGGATTACCATACCTGGCTAATTTTTGCATTTTTAGTAGAAATGGGGTTTCACTATGTTGGCCAGGCTAGTCTTGAACTCCTGACCTCAAGTGATCTCCCCTCCTCAGCCTCCCAAAGCTCTGGGATTACAGGCATGAGCCACCGTGCCCAACCTTTTAAAGAAAATTCTTTAAGCACAATAATAAAAATGTAATTTTTTATGGCACAGGATCCCTGAATACAAATGTAACTTTTAAATTAAAATATTTGGTTGAATAATTAAAGGAAAGGGTGGTCAACGGGAAGCTAACAGACAGTGGAATAACAAGTACTCATTAAAAACAAACAAACAAACAAGAAAACAGCAAACTAAGAATCTTTTCTACTAAACAGATATCACTGACATGTCAGAGTAAAACAAAGTTACAGACATGAGAAACATCAGAATGTACCGTACCTTAGGAAATCTCTCAGAAAAGAACTCTGTCTAAAAACAAATGACTCAGGCTGGACACGGTGTCTCGTGCCTGTATCCCAGTACTTTGGGATGTAAAGGCGGGTGGATTGCCTAAGACCAGGAGTTCAAGACCAGCCTGGGCAGTATGACAAAACCTCATCTCTACAAAGCATATTAATACAAAAATTAACTGGGTGTGGTGGCATATGCCTGTAGTCCCAGCCATTTGGGAGGCTAAGGTAGGAGGATCCCTTGAACCTGGGAGGTCAAGGCTGCAGTGAGCTGTGATCATGCCACTGTACTCCAGCCTAGGCGACACAGCAAGACCCTGTCTCAAGAAAAGGAAGAAGGGAAGGAAGCAAGGAAGGAAGGAAGGAGGGAGGGAGGGAGGGAGGGGAGGGAAGAAGGAAAGAAGGAAGGAAGGAGGGTTGCGAGGGAGGGAGGAAGAAAGGAAGGAAGGCAGAGAGGGAGGCAGGGAGAGAGGAAGGAGAAAGAAAAAAAACCCAAATGGCTCAAAACAGAGTTTTCAAGTTGAGACAGAGTAAAGAAAAGAGGAAACAGTGATGACGAATGGATCTTTCAAAACATACAGTGAAATCTAACAGAATAATACACTGTATAAAACTGTGTGGTATAAGCACACAGTAAGAATTTATAGATAGTAGATATACTACAAGATAAATTCAAATAATCAGCTGAAATGAAGAGTATTAACCTGTCTCTGCAAAATTTAGGAGTCAAGCCAGACATGATGGCTCACGTCTGTAATCCCAGCACTTTGGGAGGTCGAGGCAGGTGGATTGCTTGAGCCCAGGAGTTTGAGACCAGCCTGGGCAACATGGTGAAACTCCATCTTTACAAAAGATACAAAAGTTAGCTGGATGTGGGGTGGTGCATGCCTGTGGTCCGGTGCTAGGGAGGCTGAAGTGGGACGATCACCTGAGCCTGGGAGGTTGAGGACTATTTGCCAAGATCCAGTATGAATTTGCCTTATTGTAATACAGACAGATAGAGAGATTAATAGAACAACCAACTAAAATATAAATTCCAGAAGCGTAAAACACTTAAGTGTAAAATATTAAATGATAAAAATCAAGAATGAAATATCGGACTACACATACAACCTAGGGATGGAGGAGTTATCTAAACCAAAACAGGAAGCCCACTTGCTCTGCAGATCCAGGCAGCTGACTAAGCATTTATAAAAGCTCTTTATGTATTATGGATATTCAAATCTTCATCTGTATTGCAAATATTTTTTACCTACTTTATTTGTGTATTGAATTTTCTTTGAGTATTTCTTGCCAAGAAATAGCAACAGACAAATCAATTTGGGAAAGAAATATTTGCAATACAGATTAAGAGTTAAATGCCCATAGTAAACAAATAACTCTCACAAAATAAAAGGTAACCTAAAAGACAAGTGGCAGATGATCTATGCAGCAAACCACCATGGTACGTGTTTACCTATGTAACAAACCTGCACATCATGCACGTATACCCCTGAACTTAAAATAAAAGTTGAAGAAAAAAAAAGAAAGAAAAAGAAAAATGGCAAAGAATATAAATAGAAAAATCCATAGAAGGACAAATTGAAATGGCTGAGAAACAGAAAGGAATTACTTGAACACATTAGTGATCAAGGAAATGCAACTTCAAGGAAATACCACCTAAGTTACCATGAAATATATTTATTAGACTGACAAAATTTAAAATATAACAGCATTATTGACAGAGATGAAGGTGTGAGGAATCAGGTAAGGTCCTTTCATACTTTCTGGTGGAAATGTAAATTATTATACCTTTTTGGAAAGCAATCCGGTAACATCCCTTAAAATTTAAAATACTCAGCCCGGCGTGGTGGCTCATGCCTGTAATCCCAGCACTTTGGGATGCCAAGGCAGGTGGATCACCTGAGGTCAGGAGTTCAATGCCAGCCTGGGCAACATGGTGAAACCTCGTTTCTACTAAAAATACAAAAATTAGCTGGGCCCGGTGGCACGTGCCTGTAATCCAGCTACTCAGCAGGCCGAGGCAGAAGAATCGCTTGAGCCAGGGAGGCAGAGGTTGCAGTGAGCTGGGATCATACCATTGCATTCCAGCCTGGGCCACAGAGGGAGATTCTGTCTCAAAAAAATAAGTAAATAAAGTTTAAAATACCCATACTATTTAGCCCAGCAATACTACTCCTGGAAATGTATTTTATCATTTGTTTAAACTTAGATAAAACAATGTTTATTATAGCTACATATGATGGCTAAAAACTAGGACTATGAATATCTCTCAAGTTTGAAGAAGCTATGGTGAATCCACAGCAGTGAATATTGTGAAATCATCAGGAAAGTTAATTCGAGTGATACCAGCTAAACTGTAGGGATTTCCACAAGATATTGCTCAGTAAACAATGCAAATGCAGCAAAGCGTGTATGAGAGCAAACAATGAAAAAACATGAAGGAATATATATGCATGTGTGGTGTATAGTGTGTGCGCATGTAGAAGAGCTAGCTAGCTAGTTGTTTACATGATTATGATCATGGAGAAATGTATGAATGATACCAAGCACATAGCTCACATGGATTACTGGAGTAAGGCAGGAGGATGGGCAGAAGGAGACGGGGATGGCAGAGGAGAAGCAAACAGAAAAGATAGAAAAAAAGCTGCACAAAAAAGAAATCCATGTGTATAAGACATTGGTTATGTTAAATTGTATTTTGATGCATAAAATATTAGAAAAAGAAAAAATACATCAATATCTTCCTATTGGTAGAAATGAGCACAGTATATTGTCAAGTGCAAAAAGCAAGTGGCAGTGTAGTATGCTCCTATTTATAGGTGGTATGAATTGGGATTTTGAGGCTCACAGTGTCTCCAAGGGGTTGGAAGGTGGGAACAGCGACGAAGGAAGAGTCTTCTTGTTGTTCTGCCCAGGGATATGTCTGGAGACAAGATTGGTCCAGTTAAGGCAAGGGCTGCCTTGGTATGTGTGTAGGGGAGGAGTAGGACTGGTCATTGTGGACTTCTGGGTACAGCTCAGAGGCAAATGCCTAAATCCCACCATGTGAGTCATTCCTCCAGTCTCATCCTGTGCTTCCAAGACTTTTTTCCAAGGATGGAAGGTTCTGGAAGACTTTGTATACTAAACCATGTGATTTGTTAGTCAAAACCTTTCCCATATTGGACAAAAGGTGGCAATATGTAAGAGGTGGCTTCAGCACTCTCATATTTATACTGAGATACATTTGGCCACAAGTGTTATTTTGTGTTTGTTTTGTTTTTTTTGAAATGCAGTTTCGCTCTTGTTGCCCAGGCTGGAGTACAATGGTACGATCTTGGCTCACCACAACCTCTGCCTCCTGGGTTCAAGTGATTCATAATTCCCCAGCCTCAGCCTCCCAAGTAGTTGGGATTACAGGCATGCACCACCACGCCCAGCTAATTTTGTATTTTTAGTAGAGATGGGGTTTCTCCATGTTGGTCAGGCTGATCTGGAACTCCAGACCGCAGATGATCCGCCCACCTCAGCCTCCCAAAGTGTTAGAATTACACGTGTGAGCCACTGCGCCTGGCCTTACATGTTATTTTAATGTCAAGCATATTCTGAGGAAATACAAGTTTTCATATTCATTTTAGAGAAGTACAGAGGGTTTCTCATTTCTTAACCTGTGATACAGATTGAGTGTCCTTTATTTAAAATGCTTGGGACCAGAAGTGTTTTGGATTTCGAATTTTTTTCAGATTTTGGAATATTTGCATTGTACTTACTGGTTGAGCATCCTTAATCTGAAAATCTGAAATCCAAAACCTGAGATGCTTGGTCTCCATGGTTTCTCATGTGCATGCTTTGAGCATGACATTAGTGCTCAAAATGTTTCAGACTTTGGAGCATTTCAGGTTTTAAATTTTTGGATAGGGATACCAAACCTGTATTACCAAATACAGGCATGTGTTGACTAACAACAAGGATACGATCTGAGGAATGTGTTGTTGGGCGATTTTGCTGAGTGAACATCATAGAGTGTTCTTACATAAACCTAGATCGTATAGTCTATTACACACCTAGGTTACAGACCTGCACAGTGTGTTACTGTACCGAATACGGTAGGTCAGGAGTCTGCAACCCCCGGGCTGCAGACTGGTAGCAGTCCATGGCCTGTTAGTACTGGGCCACATAATAGGAGGTGAGTGGTGGGCGAGGGAGCATTACCGCTCGAGCTCCACCTCCTATCAGATCAGCAGTACATTAAATTCTTATAGGAGCATGAACCCTACTGTGAACTGCATGTGCGAGGGATCTAGGTTGTGGCTCCTTATGTGAATCTAACTAATCCCTGATGATCTGAGGTAGAATAGTTTCATCCTAAAACCATCCATCCCCCCATCCCCTAAATCCATGGAAAAATTGTCTTCCACAAAACCAGTCCCTGGTGCCAAAAAGGTTGAGGACCGCTGCTGTAGGCAATTGTAACGAAATGGGAAGTATGTTTTTGCTTATTTAATTTTTCTTTGCTTTGTCACACAGGCTGGAGTGTAGTGGTGGGATCTCAGCTCACTAGCAGCCTCAGCCTCCCAGACTCAGGTGATCCTCCTACCTCTGCCTCCCGAGTAGCTGGGACCACAGGCATGCACCACCATGCCCAGCTAATTTTTCTTTTCTTCTTTTTTTTTTTAGAGATCAGTTGCTTTTCGCTTTTCCTGACTTATCATAGACTTTTGTAAAATATTTTTAAAAATAAACTATGGAATCAAAGATAAGGTTGGGCATGGTTGCTCATGTCTGTAATCTCAGCACTGAAGTGGGTGGATTGCTTGGGCTCAGGAGTTCAAGACCAGCCTGGGCAACATGGAGAAACCTTATCGCTACAAAAAAAAAAAAAAAAAAAAATTAGCCAGGCATCATCAGAGCCCAGGTTGAGGCTGCAGTGAGCTGAGATTGCACCACTGCACTCCAGCCTAGGCAATGGATTAATAACCTATCTCCAAAAAGAAAAAAAAGCAAAAAATAAGCCAGATATTTTAGTATTAGAGTCAGCACACATAAAAATGACTGTCAAATTGCTTAGAAAGCTTTAGAAAGTTGCTAAGACTCCATTTCTGAACATATCTTGTGGCAGTCTTTAACAATCTAAGACCACACTTTGGAACACCAGCATTATAAACAGGACATACCAGGATTTTGTTTTGACATTTAATCTGACAATCTGGACAGTTTGGTTCATTTATAGTTATTGGTATATTTGGACCTGTTCTAGATCTCACATCTATATATGTCCTCTTTACAACACCATAGTGACAAGGCCTCCAATTACATTGTGATATTATGGATATTTTTTTCTTTCCTTTGGTCCTGGCTACTTTTCAGTGAGCAGGCTTACCAAGATACTTGTTGCTCACCTTTCCTTTAGTTTTCTCCTACAGTACCTCCTAGGCTTGTTTCTCTTTAAGTATTTTACAAAAATATATTTAAATGAGGGCATTCAATTGCCTAGACATAAAATCTAAGTTCAAAGTTCTTTTCCTTCAGTTCTTAAAAAATGCTGCTGAAAAATCTGATGCTCTTGAGGTTTTGAATCTGTTCATTCTCTCTGAAAGCTTTCAGAATGCTGTCTTCGTTCATCTTAAATTTTACTACCCAGTAATGAAAATGAAATGCACTATATTAAAGAGATATATTAACCAGGCTCAGTGGTTCATGCCTGTAATCCCAGCACTTTGGGAGACCAAGGCTGGCAGATCAGAGGTCAGGAGATTGAGACCATACTGACCAACACGGTGAAACCCCGTCTCTACTAAAAACACAAAAATTAGCTGGGCGTGGTGGCACATGCCTGTAATCCCAGCTACTCAGGAGGCTGAGGCAGGAGAATCGCTTGAACCAGGGAGTCGGAGGTTGCAGTGAGCCGAGATTGCACCACTGCACTCCAGCCTGGTGACAGAGTGAGACCTCTCAAAAAAAAAAAAAGAGATATAACGACAAAAAAGTATTTCATAACACTGAACAAAGCATGACAACACATGTATCATTCCTTTTACATCACGTTCAAAACCATGCAAAACAATAGATTATTTGGGGGTGCTAAGTGGCAAAATTGTGAAGGAAAGGATACATTCAAAATTCAGGGCAGCAGCTCTTTTCATGAGGATGAAGATGCCGTCGGAGAAGGGGTGGGGGGCGTGGAGTGTCTGAAGCACTGTTAATGTGCTGTGGTCGGAGCCAGGGGTGGAAACATGGGTACTCGTCAGTTTTTAAATACCTTACAAAATCTTTTGCATGTACCTAACTTCAGGTAAAATGATCCCCCTTGTGATGGACTCACCAGCTGCGATTCATAGGTCAGGATATTGGGATGGTGGCAGCTGGCTGCAGGTGCTGCAGGAGCGGCTGCAGCGGTCACTCATGGCTCAAGGGGCCAGAGAAGAACCACTGGTGGAAATGGGAATGGGGTAGTTCTAAGTTTGCCCTAAACCTAGGGTGTCCAATCTTTTGGCTTCCCTAGGCCAAATTGGAATAACTGTCTTGAGCCTCACACAAAATACACTATCAACTGATGAGCTTAAAAAAAAAAAAGAAAGAAAGAAAGAAAAAGAAAGAAAGAAAGAAAGAAAGAAAGAAAGAAAGAAAGAAAGAAAGAAAGAAAGAAAGAAAATTCAGCCAAGCATGTAATCCCAGCACTTTGGAAGTCCAAGGTGGATGGATCGATCACCTGAGGTCAGGAGTTTGAGACCAGCTTGACCAATATGGTGAAACCCCATCTCTACCAAATACAAAAAATTAGCTGGGCATGGTGTCCCATGCCTGTAATCCCAGCTACTGGGGAGGCTGAGACAGGAGAATCACTTGAACCTGGAAGGTAGAGGTTGCAGTGAGCCAAGATTGCGCCATTGCATTTCAGCCTAGGCAACAAGAGTGAAACTCCATCTCAAAAAAGAAAAAAAAATCTCAATGTTTTAAGGAAGTTTATGAATTTGTGTTGGGCAGCTTTCAAAGCCATCCTGTGGGCAGTGGGTTGGACAAGCTTGCTCTAAGTGAAAACACATATCTAATCACCCCTGGACCCATCATTATACCCCAACCCCACCAGGGAGCCACGCTGGGGACAGAATGGAGCTGCTCTCAGTCTCCCAAAACTCAGCATTTCCTG
The DNA here is from genome assembly GCA_004027715.1 of Plecturocebus donacophilus. NCBI lineage: Eukaryota > Metazoa > Chordata > Mammalia > Primates > Pitheciidae > Plecturocebus > Plecturocebus donacophilus. The sequence continues at coordinate 9,925 of PVKP010009320.1, forward strand.
GCCCAGTCTGAATACTCAGCCTGAAAGTGGGCATGGCTGAGAGTCTCTCTGGTCACCACTCCCAAAATGTCTTCCACCTCCAGATGTGTTACTGTAAGAACAGACTCAGAATTTCATCCCCAAATTTCATCCCCAAAGTCCAGCATGGGCGCACCCTGTAACTTTTGAGGCCTCTGGGACTTTACTTCCTCCTTCCACATCTTCACAAGAGTCCTGCCCATATCTCTGGTTCTCTGGGAACAAGGACTGATTGTCCCTTTCCTCCAGCTTTTATTGATCAGTCTGCCGGGCACCTGACAGTAATGCTCATGAACTTGTTGAATTTCTTACCAGTTGATTCCTTCCCCTAGGTGACAGTTTTTAATTAATTACTAACAGCTTTCCATACCCAAGGCTTCTGTATCCTTGGATTCAACTGAAGATTGAAAATAAAAAATAAACACAATAAAAATGTAAATATAGAAACAATACAGTACAACAAGTATTACATAGCCTTTGTATTGTATCTGATAAGTCATTTAGAGATGATTTAAAGAATACAGGAAGATATGCAGAGGTTAGATCCAAATATTATACCATTTTATTTTTTTGAGACAGAGTCTCACTCTGTCATCCAGCCTGGAGTGCAGTGGTGCGATCACGGCTCACTGCAGCCTCAAACTCCTGGGCTCAAGCAATCCTCCCACCTCAGCCTCCCAAGCAGCTGAGACCACAGGCATGCACCACCATGGGTCCTAATATTTTTTAGAGAAGGGGTGTCTCACTATGTTGCCTAGGCTGTTCTCAAATTCGTGGGCTCAAGTGATTCTCCTGCCTTGGCCTCCCAAAGTGCTGAGATTACAGGTCTGAGCTGCTGTGCCTGACCCATTTTGCCATTTTATATCAGGGACTTGAGTAGCCTCAGATTGTGGTATCCGAGGAGGTCCTGGAAGCAATCCCCTACAGATTCCAAGGGATGACTCTTTTCTTAAAGAGTAGCCCAAGAAGGAGGCACGTGAAGAGCAACACTGTGTCCAGGAGAGCTTTTATTTGTACGGAACAGTTTTAAAAATACAGAATAAAATAGCTTTATCTCTACTATTATTCACAACATCTGGTCCAAATATTACATATTTTTAAAATACTTAAACGTTTAATGAAGCCATGTTAGAAAAACAATATGAAAATTCTTTTTAAAAACTCCGTAAAAGAATTACACATCTCAAAAAACAACCCCACCCCCAAAACCCTCGGTATGCAAAATAAAAATAAAAAACAAACAAAACCCCAGAAAGGTATATATAGCCAAAGTCAGTCACAAAAACTCAAGGAAAATATACGCATCCCCACTGTTTTAAGAACAGTCAGAAATTTATTAAGATGTCAAATGAAGATTGTTACTAACAGAAAAGGAGAGTCATTTGAACCGTAAGAAGGCAATGTGGGAAGGGTGTCCCAAGTGCCTGGAAACACGCACAGCAATGCTAAGGACGCGGGATGGTAGGGCGATGCTGAAACACCATCAACACCAACCAGAAAGGACAGGAATGTCTGTGAGCTGCTGAAAAGAGACCCCCAATGCTAACATGTGCTTTATGGGCAGATGCTGAACACTAGCAAAACTGGGCGGCCTTCTTGCACTACTCAGGTTCTGACTGCAGGAGGGGCAGAGGGTGGTCGATGTCCTAGTCCCTGTGTCTAAGTCATGCGGGGACAGAGTACCACAGGCAGCACATAAGTCCCTGGGCTCTTTTCTAAAGCCAAGGGGAGGCTCCCTGGAGAAGCGAGCTTTGTGAATGCTCAGGCTGAAGCTGCACACTAGTGTGGCGTGCAGCAGGTGTGGCTGGGCGTGCACAGCTGGCATCCAGCGACAGCTATGCCGGGCCTGTGCCTGTAGCGAGTATATACCCCATGCATGGCCAGCCCCCAAGATGCTGCTTCTTCTCTGGCCAGATGGGTTCGGGAATGAGGCTTCTGCTATCGCTCCATATTCACCTTTGATCTGGCCTGGCCACTCCCACGGCATCCGTATTACTGAAGATGAGACTTACCAACTTTAAGTCTAAGTTGCTAGTACCAATATTTCAGCAGGGACATGAATGAAAGAAATCACAACTTAGCTCATGGTCATAAAATACACATATGGGTAAATAAAGTATACACACATACTAGAGATTCATCAATGGAGAAATTCTATCATCACATGACATTGTCATGAAAATTATATCATTCCCTCCCTGGAAAACTGTGGCTATTATCCTGGGTAGAAATGTCATTTTACTATATGGAAATACTGCAATATTCATGCATAAATCAAGTTATCATCATGAAAGTCAGTATTCTACAGTATAAAGCAAAACCTGTGTGCGAATTTGTTACCATGAAAACGGGAAACCATCAGGACCCATGATGCTTCATTCTGGCTGGCATGGTTAAGCCACTTCTCCTGCCTTGATCAATCCCAAGAAAACAACTACAAGTTAGCATGTGAAATCCTCTTAAAGATTCTCAAAGTAAATGTATCAGTGAATCTACATTTAACTCCCTAATGAGAATGAGAATTGCTTACAAAGGCTAGAGTCACTTCCCGTTATATGTGAAGCAGTGGTGGGGGCTCCCCATCCCCCACTGTGAATATGGCATCACCTCCTGTCCGTATTAACACTATCTACGTTTCATGTTGGTATTGCCAACACAAATGCTTCCTTTTAAGGACCAGGAAGGTGACCTGGGAAGGTGGTGGTGGGTAGGTGGTCTCTGTGGAAACTGGAGACTAACTGGCCTACAAGGACATTCACATCTAATATATTTTAGAATGCTCTACAGGCAAAACAAAGTACTGGTGGTGGTTCAACGCCCCAGCAATGCAGGCCGGTGGTGAGAATGGGCAGTGTCACAACACAGACCGTGTGTGGCCACCGTGTCCCCCACTGCCACCCTTTCAGGTGTGTGCTTAAACCCAAGAAGCAGATGAATACATTCTTTTTCTTTCAATTACAAATTTCCCTTCTGTAGCATATTTTCCAGCAGGAGAACCACTTCCTAAAATGGTGTGTGTGTGTTACATGTTCAAGTTTATTAGTCATTAGGGGACATCAATCACTCAAGGCTGTGCAGAAAATACCAGATTCAGCAGGGGCATCTTTGCCCTCTTTGCTACCCACCTCCTATCCCCTTAACCCTCCTCGGACAGAATATCGGGTTGGCCCCAGTGGAATAAGAAGAGCAGGAAACCCTCATTCCAACACAAGTTGAAAGTGTAGGGCTTCCTTCCCCATGTGAAGGCTTGCAGAGGGCACCCCACACATTCGTGGAGTTGAAGCCTCCTGATAAAACCCGGCCCAAGGAGGGGCTTCAGAAGGGGGTGGGCTTCTGGATGACTGAAGCACACACCCTGAGTGTTATGCAGTGGAAGATGCCCAGTCAAGCTTAAGAGAAGGTGCCCCTGGATTACCAATGGCTCTCAGGCTTTTATTTGGGTATTTGGTCCTTCTGCTCACCTGGAGAGCTAGAAGACTGCAAATCTCTGGGATGTTTAGCAGTTTTCCCCATTTTTCAGAGCAGAGAAACTGGAGATGTTGAGCAAAATCCAAATAGAAGGAACTGAGAGCAGCTCAGGGCAGGAGGGCTGCCAGCCTCGAGGGCGTCCCAAGGCAGGAGGGATGGAAACCTTGAGCCAGTGTGCTTCTAAAGTATGCATCCAAGACACATTTAAGAAAACATACAAAATTAAATGTAATTTAGCATCTAAGTTCTTTACTTAATCTGCAGCAAGATTTTGGCAAAACAAAGCAGTGGCTCCAAGGTGTTCTTGCCAGAATAAACCTTGAAGCCCTGAACTTCCAGGAGTGAAGTGGCTGCAGTGACGTAGCAATGCTGCAAAGACAGCCCTGCAGCACTGCAGAGCTGAGCCAGCCTGGGGCCGAGGGGGACCGGAATGCACCGTGTGGACACCACGCTGCTGAGAACCATGCCTTGCTGCTGGAGATGGGGGACAGGCAGCCATGCAGCCAGCCAAAGCTCGACCAGGTCAACGGCGCTGAAGACGCGCCCCCTCATGAAGCGAGGGCACTGCTTCTTATCTCAGGCTTTTTCCTTCGCTGAAAAGCTTCAAACCAAACCAACAGGAGTCATTTCTCAGAAAGGATTTAGTGTTATTAATTAGAACTCTCTTAACAGAGAGGGAGCCTGTTGGCTGCTTTTCTTACCTCCTTCGGCCACCACTCTCACCTGTAAAATCAAGATCTAATGGACGTGCAACATGGCAACCCACAGAGTCTCCTTAAGCCACGACTGCCAGAAACAACTTGCAACAGAAGCACTGGTGTGTGGGGCTGCCTGGGCTGACAGACCATTCCACGTGGAGGCTCTGCGTGTTACCCGCCCCAGCCTCCCTTCTTCACAAAACAAATTCACGTATAACTTGACCCATGGTTTCTGGGCTCTGGTCCAGTAGTCAGTTTTGATAAATAGATTAGGCATTACAGTATTTACACTTTCATGGTATCAAGCAATACAAAACACAACCACAACAATGGTTACTGGCCTTCAAAAGCCGTTACAATAAGCTTCCCTGATGGTATCCACAGCTTTACAAATGCTGGTTCTTTTCTTGATGGGGGAAAGGGTGGAATGGGGGACAAGGAACAGGGATGCAAGGAAAGAGGGTCACATGGAAAACACTGATTTCCAAAATCTGCTATAGTCAATAACATTAAATAGGAATAAAACCTTGTAATTATAGACGCGCGAGACAATAACATCCACATGACGGCAGAGCCAAGACGCCTATCAGCTTGTCTGACTGGTGCCTTGTGCAGCACTCTATACTCATCACACCGGCTAAGAGTGACAAATGCCAGATAAGGTGTCTAAGCCACTAGTGAAGTAAAAAGAGGCCAGTGTGCATGTGCTGGCCCAACCAGGGCCAGGGTGGCCGGGAGGTGTAGCCAAGAATCAGATATTGGCTTCAGGGTCCTTTCCTTTCCCCTCCAATGCCCCAAACAGATGTTCATTCAACATCTGTGCAGATCTTATCCATGGCCAGAGCTGGGCACAGGACAGCTGCACCACTGTTTTCAGGTCAACAGCCTCCTCCTCCAGGAGATCAGGGACAACAGACTCATATTGGGCCAGTCAGTCATGACAGTGTGAGAATACTGGTGCCCCTTGGTCAGAGGAGGTCTCTGCGGGCACAGACCAGGGTCAAATGATAAGGGAGCAGGTCCAGGGGCCTCGGAGAGAAAGAGAAAGCCCCTGGACTCTGGAGGCGGCTTATAGGAAAGCTGGCCCTGGGTGATGGAAGGGAACTGAAGCAAGGAATCGCTGCAGATTTCAAATGCCCACTCCCCAGGGAGAACTGGAACTTCAAATCTAGTGACCATGGTCAGCAATGGACACTCTCAAAGGGCAAGGGGTCAAGGGCTTAAATAAGGAGATAGACGAGACACCGTATCAGGCACCATCATCCCCACAGCAGAAAAGTGATTCGGTCTGTCTTAGCTCTGGGGCGCAGAACGTAAATGTAGATATACAAACATGTATTTTACTTCTTGTTATCCAGCAAGGAACTACAGATACATGCCTCACTGCGGCCAGGCCACAGGGCACAGCGAGGGCTATCCTGTGGCCTGGGAGTCTTCGTCTGAACTCCGGCTGTTGTCACTTTTCCTGAGGCCTTTCCACCACGTGTAGCCCACGAAAGTTGGGCTGATGGGTAAGTAGCTGAAGCATCTGTACTTCTTAATAATGTTCATGCCAAATGGTAAATTGTAGGACTCCATGCCATCGAGAGATTTGTTCCCTTTGCCCACGCCCTTCTTCCATTTCCTGATTCCTCTTTCCTCTGGAGTACCTGTCACATACATCCCAAGATAAAACAAAGGAATGCTTTGTTTAGCAGCTCTACTGAGAAGGAAACTCCCGTTTCATACACCACACACACACACACACACGCTGTCCCACAGATCAAACCTGCCCAGATGACAGCAAAGAATACCTGAGGAGTTGAAAGCGCTCAGCTATCCAGGTGCCCAAACCAGAAGTCTAAGAAGCACTAGCCCCTCCATGTCCCTTATCAGTCTTGCAGAAATAAAGCTGACCTTAATTTCCAGCAGCCTGACTGCTGCACCCCTCTCTCAATTCCCACTGGCTTAGGAGAAAAGAGGGTGGTCCTTATGGTCTCTCTTAAATCCAGTGCCTTCTGTCTATTCATGTGTATGATTCCTTCTGCCTTGGTTTCCCCAGCAATCTCTTGATTGAAGATTTTTATGGAGATGGGTTGTTTCAAGGGGAAAATCTCAATAAAACCTTCAAGCCTTTGTATCACCCTTCCTTGAAGGCAGGGAAATCTACCAGTATACCCACGGCAGCATTTTACAATGGTCCACTGCAGCCACCTCCAAGGCAGGATGCACATAACATCCTAGTCTGTCACCCCAAGCTCAGCACAGAATGTATCCATAAACAGGGATCATAGGTTTGGAGAGGCAGATGCCTCCAGGCACCTCTCGTCAATGATCCTGGACCCCTAATCTCAGCCTTTGCCCATGGTCTTCTACTGCCTTTTGGTCTTAGTTGGCTGGAAGCCCACCTTAGGAATGACTCATTTAAAGGACAGGCTCCCCCGCAGAAGTGGCGCAGGCTGTTCCCACCTGTCTCAGATCAGATGAAACTCACACTGCAGGATCTTGGGCACAGGCTGAGCAAGGAGGGAGGAGCCTGGACTGTGCCCACCCCACTGCCATCTCACCACACACAGGAGCTCACCTCCTATCTCCCAAAAGTCGTTTCAGCAGGAGAAACAAAATTAATCAGTTTATTTAGCAAAAAACAGATTCATACATGGAGGCTGAGAGTGCCATTGCAACTGTTTTAGAAAACAGTTATAACAAGTGATGGCTTTGAACTCATTTACTCTTCCTGTTTTCCATTTCTATTTGGCAAAAAAGTAACTCACATGTGAAAAAAAAGTGTGTTTGATATATACCACGTACCTGGAATGGTGTTATCCAGGATAAAAGCCACACAGCCCCCTACAAACATAGCAGTTGTGAGAAGGACGTTCAACACTTGATCGATTCCTGTTATCCCTAGGAAGAGAACACAGCCATAAAGGTCAGTGCCACAGCAGGGGAGAGCTTGACTTGGGAAGGGGCAATGGTGTGGGCAGAACTCCGCTAATCAAAGCAGTGCAGTAGTGTAAATTTCTTAGTTGTGCACATGTAGATGAATTTTTGCCAGTAATGTTTTAAACTACGATGAATACTTTCAACAATAATCCAAAGGTATCTCCATAAGGAAAATTCCCAACAGTAGTGCATAAAACGTGAATCTAACAGAATGGCGTTCACCTTACAAGGAATTGTGAAGCCGCAGGGGTGTAGTCTGTGGATAAAAAAATTCAAAATAAAAAAAAAAAGGTAGTCATAAGGCTGAGAAAAAAATTACAAAGTGAAGAAGACGATGACAAAATTATTTCAGGTACCTGCAATCATACAAGAGTTTTCTGTATCCTGAGTTACCAATAAGTGCTTAGCTGCTTTTAATCAGGAGCAACTGGATTTATAAAGATGCCCTCCCATGAATATGACATATTAAATGTAAAAAGCGGCAAGAATCTCATTTATCCACACATTTACCATACTGAAGATCGAATGATCCTCAACAGAAAACCACAGGTACTGGTGAGGATGTGGAGAAACAGGAACCCTTGTACATAGGTAGCAAAATGGTGCGGCTGCCATGAATAAGTTTGGCAGTTCCTCAAAAGGTTTAAAATAGAAGTACCGTATGACTCAGCAATTCCACTCTTAGGTATATACCCAGGAGAAATGAAAACAAGTACTCAAATATGGCTCACATTGATTATTCATGAATTAACCTATTTGTGAAATTGCCTATACACTAAAATTTATTTGTAAATCAAAAATGAATGCCCTTGGTGCCTTCATGGGCATACAGAGCAGTGAAAAATCTGAGCCATGCCACACATGTTCCCAGCTGATGTCAAACGAGCTGATGAGCTGCCTTGTTCTGGCCTCCTCCTGTAAACAAGAGTCCTCTTTGTGGACAATTTAGTGCCCTGTCTGTCATACCGTGTGTTTTCTGCTGGCGATCTCACTGTTTAAAATGTCAGCCTAGTGGTGTGAAGTGCTCCCTGATGTTCCTGCACATGAGGCAGCTGTGGTGTGTTAGAGAAGATTCATCCCGGCACGAACACAGCACTGCTGGTTGTGTTTCCCCAGCAATGGTTCAGTATTTGCTAATACTGTTTGTGGCAACTCTATGGAACATAACTTCATGAATAATGAAAACTGACTGTACTTGTACATCAACATTCACAATAGCCAAAAGGTGGAAACATCCCAAATGTCCATCAACGGATGGAGGGATAAACAAATTATGGTATATACACACAATGGAATATCATCTAGTCAAAAAGGAATGAGGCCAGGCACGGTGTCTCACACCTGTAATCCCAGCACTTTGGGAGGCCAAGGCGGGAAGATCACTTGAGGTCAGGAGTTTGAGACTAGCCTGGCCAATATGGTGAAACCCCGTGTCTACTAAAAATATAAAAATTAGCTGGGTGTGGTGGCAGGTGCCTGCTATCCCAACTACTTGGGAGGCTGAGGCATGAGAATCACTTGAACCCAGGAGGCGGAGGTTGCAGTGAGCCACGATCATGCCCAGGCCTGCACTCCAGCCTGAGTAACAGAGCAAGACTCCATTTCATAAAAAGGAATGAAGTACTGCTACATGCTATGACATGGATGGATCTTGAAAACATGCTAAGGGAAAGAAGCCAGATACGAAAAGCCACATATTATGACTCCATTTATGTGAAATACCTAGAATAGACTGTGAATCCATAGGAACAGAAAGCACACCGGTGGCTGCCAGGGACTAGGGGCAGGGAGTGACAGAGATTTACTGCTTAATGAGTTTGGGGATTTATTTTGGGGTAAGGAAATGTTCTGGAAACTGGACAGAGGTGATGGTTGCACAACACTGTACTAGATGCCACCAAACTGCTTACTTTAAAGTGGCTAAGTTTGTTATGTGAATTTCACCCACAAAAAGTATATAAACAAATGGTCCTCAACTCTGCACTGGCTAAGATATTACCAGTAGCAATGGTTGTGTCTTGAGATGGTTGCTCCTTTCTACATTCATCACACTGCAGTATTAAAAGGAGGAGTTAAAAAGGTTAATCTTGAATGCACAAGCCCCATGGTTTTGTTCTGAGGATTTAATAGGATAGGCATAATATAGTAGAATAATGTATTCAAAGTCTATGAAGTTGAGTTTCAAAAAAAATTATATTAACAGAGCATTCGTCTATTAAGATAGACTAGTGTAATCAAAAGGATTTACAGAGAGGCATTCTCCTGAAGGAGAGGGTCCCAGTGAAAAATAGACCTTAGTATCCATGACTGTCACATGAACACGCCAGAGGGAAGCTCATAGGCTTCCAGGTAACTGCTGAAAAGTGAGATTCAAGAGAAATGCATGTACGAATCTCCACAATAGTTCCTGAATGCCCAAAGTCCTCTCCAATGGGCAAACAGCTGCGTGTGGACTGGTGTCTGTGGTTCCAGCTCCCACTCCTAGATGAAAAGCCCATTTCCTTACCTGTGACAAGAGGGTTCTGTCTGAGGTAACTCGGAAGGACGAGTCCAAAGAAGATTGAAAATCCAAGCACAAAGAGGTTCCGGGAAGAATTCAAATCAATGAACTGCAGGTTAGAGAGGCCAACAGCTGTGATCATTCCTGGAGAAAAACACAGATCACAAGCTCCAGCACCACTGCAGTGTGGACAGCAGACTGCTCAGGGCAGGTGAGGGCAGGCTACCCGGCGCCCCTTCTCTGTCCAGCAGAAACCAATGAGACCAGTGCAGGGACAGGAAAGGGGACGTGTGGGGTTGGACTGTGGCCACCCTGGGCTCTGAGCCAAATGACTCTTGGCCTAAGCACTATTTGGGCTCATATGGGAGCATAAACACCATGTGGCATTTTGTCAAGTAGAGAACTAAGGACATTGGTTCCCTCTCTATACAAACATTTTGATTAAACAGGGAGACCTACCCAAATATCTGGTGCATGTCTGGTTATTACAGCTAAATGACGCAAAGATCAAATCCAGAGTCCCACTGTAAAAATGGTCAGTTTTAAGAGGCCCATTCAGAGGAATGGTATTTGAGTTAAATCGGTCAGAAACACTAAAGAGATTAAATTTAATCTAAATGTTCATAGAACAGTAACATCTTATTGTTGGTTTCATCTTTAGCATAAATTCAACTCAGAGAGTGATATAAAGTTTTCATTTTTTGAAGGCGTATCCTTTGTTATTTTAAAATAGAAATTTATCATTATCTTCTTACTGAAGGGAGTCAGTAAAAACACTATGATCCTGATTAAAAATTCATAAAAGTAAAGGAAAAAGCCAGAGAGGGGAGTTTTACCAAAGAGCGTGCAGAACAGGGCTCCCAGCACAGGATCTGGAAGGGAGGCGAAGAGGGCGCTGAACTTCCCGATCATGCCAAGGGCGAGCATGAGGGCTGCTCCACACTGTATCACGCGGCGGCTGCCGACCTGCAGGGCACACAGGAGGCCGGGAAACAGGGACTGATCTCCATGCCTCATCACCATAAATTACTCAAGAACCCTGAGCAGACACCCATGGTCTGGCTTGCGACCTTCCCCTCCTCCTCAGCCAACTCTTCTCACCTCCACTGTGGGGACCCTGAGGGTCACCCTGGGCATCTCCATGCCCTGGTGATGCTCCCTGCACTCAGGCCCCGGGACTCCACTGTCCTGGCACAGTCATCATGGGCTGGGATGAGTCTCTGTGTCTCAAATGCAAAGGCCACGCTTTGCCCCTGCCTACTCCCTGGGTTGCCCATACCACACGTCACCAAAGTGACCTTCCCCAAAGCGCTTCAGCCTCAGTGCCAATTTCCCCACACTAGACATCAGACCAAACCCCCAGACGTTTCTGGAACCTCCTCTCCTCATGGCACAATTCCCGTGAGAGGTGGCAAAGAAAAGGGGTTATGGGGAGGACATCTGGAGCCTGACGGCAGGCTCTTCTCCTGGCCCGCCTCTGACTCTATGGTTGGGCTGACCCACAGCCTCTAGGCTCTCAGGATCTTCATCTCATTCATGCACAAGCCTTGTGGTTTTGCTTTGAGAATTGGGACATACATAAAACCGCCTGAATGGTAGCTGGCACACACTGAGCCATCTGAGAGCCACCCACCTGGGCCTGGCTGCCTCTGGCTCTCCTGCACCCACTCATCCTCCATGCTGCCACGGAGTGACCTTTCTAACACATGGAACTGGGGAGGTCGGTCCCCTGCTTGCATCCTCTGGTACTCATGAAATAAAACTCACTTCTCAGGCTCTTTCCAAGCACTCCAGGAAGGCCTGGGCCTTTCCACCTGGACATCCTTCGCTGCAGCCCCTTCCTAGCCAGATCCAAGACACATCCTTTTTAACATCACCCAAATGCTCTGCAGAAAAGCATCCCCTGACTCCAGGACTCTTCCCCCATTGTAGGCTCCCATAACACCACGCAGGGCGTTATCTGCTACTGCTGATCTCTGCCTCCCAGCAGCTTCTGTCTAGCCTGCTGTCACCTGGACAGTGGGAGGTGGTGCTGGCATCTGGCTCAAAAATCCTGCACTGTGAGTCCTTACTCTGTGCTGCCTCTTCCAGGAAAACACCCTGAGGATGTAAACTGGGTAAAGGAGGTTCCAGAGTGTTTGGGGGAGTGTCCACAAGGCTTTATGTATGACCCCAGTGAGGAGCAGAAGAGGGTTGCTTAAATTTTAAGTAAAAATGAGATGAAATTGTAAATGCAATTCCCCTTGTACACTGGCCACATCTCAAATGCCCACCAGGCATGCATGGCTGGTGCAGCTGTATGTGACGTGTTGACCACTGCACAAAACTCCCAAAGGACCAGGGTCAGCTGGTCAAGCATAAGAATCAGAGCCTGGTTTGAGGCTGTGCACGTGAGAGATGGCTGTCCAGCTGACTCAGTCACTGTCCCACTGTCCCTAGCCTGCCCCTCCCCACCCCAAAGAGGGCAGGGAAGCAATGGAAAAGATCACTCAAACTGACAAATCAAGCAAAAGTGTCTCATGCTTGGCTGTTAATACATAATAAGGAAGGCTTTCATTCACTAATGGCTCCATCTTCAGCAAACATTTCTGAGGAACTACTATGTGACCAGCACTTGTTAGACTGGGGCAGGTGAATGAAAGATGAATGTCACAAGCTTGATTAAAGAATCTCACTGCTATACTGTTCTGCTGTGGGGGGAGCCCAGCAGCAGGGAAGTGAAAATCTGAAAATTTAGGGCGGGTTGTTGGAGACGGTCCTGAGGGGTGAGTAAGAGTTTGCTGGAGGAAGAACAGCCAGGCAGCCTATGTGAAGACTCCCAGCAGGGTAAGGCAGGCTTGTTAGGTATGAGGGGCCAAATGTGCCCCAGGGATAACTGAAACTAAATCTGACACAAAAGTGACATCTGGAAGACTGATCTGCCTTTGATGCTGTCAAAAATACAAGTAGCAACTAAGCCATTCTTCCATTCAGTGAATATTGACCAAGTACCTACTGTGTTTTATTCTAACTACCAGAGATAGAGCCCTAACACCCTAGCCCTCCAGCTGCTTTCCCAGGACTGTTGTGCCCCCTCTCACAGGACCCATTCCCTGCAATCTCCTTGGTTCTTCCCTCGTGAACTATGGCTCTGCCTCTAAGTCCTTGGAAAAATAGACCCTAGATGTATGGTTTTCCAAAGTCTTCCACAGTGGTGCAGAATGCAACAAAGAGAAATGACCAAAGAGATTTGACAGCCAGGGAGACAGTACTTGCTCTGTTCCTGGAAATAAACTATGATAATGATAATGATGAACCCTGCTGGTCCAGGCAGGGAGGCACTCAGGTGCCATCATTCCTTCATGCAATATTGATATTTATGAAGCACCCACTCTGCCAGGCTACTGTTCTAGACACTTGGGATACATCAGCTCATTAAAAAATGTTGGCAAGGTAACTTGTCAGAATAAGTTAGCACCATGCAAATTTTAATAAAGAGAATGATTTCCCAAACCACCTTGGTGGTCATGTTATATCATGATGTGTTTTGAAGGGGTACAGAAGGAGGAGGCTTGTTAAACTGTCTTCCCCTAAGAGTCCCATCTTCTACAATAGTTTTACTCCTACAGTCGTCTCCTAAGAGTCCCATCTTCTACAACACTTTTACTCCTACAATTAGGTATCCTTTAATTGGTTCCATGACCACCACTTCCTTCGCCTCAGATACCAACAATCACAGATGCTCAAGTCCCTGATATAAAATGATATAGCATTTCCATGTAGCCTACATACATCCTCTCATATACTTATTTATTTATTTTTATTTGAGACAGAGTCTCGCTGTCACCCAGGTTGGAATGCAATGGCACGATCTCAGCTTACTTCACTGCAACCTCCACCTCCTGGGTTCAAGCGATTCTCCTGCCTCAGCTTTCCAAGTAGCTGGGATTACAGGTGCCTGCCACAATGCCTGGTTCTTTTTTGTGTTTTTAGTAGAGACGAGGTTATACCATGTCGGCTAGGCTGGTCTCAAACTCTTGATCTCAGGTGATCTGCCCACCTTGGCCTCCCAAAGTGCTGGGATTACAGCTGTGAGCAATGGCACCCAGCCAACATCCTCCTATATACTTTAAATTATCTCGATATTACTTACAATACTTACTGCAATGTAATTGCTCTGTAAATCGTTGTCAGATTGCACTGTTCAGGGAATAACGACAACAACAAAAAGTCTGCACATGCTCACGCAGAACAGTATGGAAACAAATAACATTGGTTCAGAAACAATATTTTTGAATTGAAGTTGGTAGAACCCACAGATACAGAGGGCCGGCTATCTCATTTGGGATTTGGGATTAGTTATATGCCTGCAAGCTCACGGCAGCAAACTGGCTAAAGAGTGGCAGGGCTTAGGTCCCATTCCGTGCCCACAAGATCATTCCCTAATCTCCCTGTGCTCGGCACTGGCTTCTCATCGTGGGCAGCAATAGAACCCCCAGGATGGCGCTGGAGGAAGTGCCCCTCAGGCAGCCTTCCCTTGCATGCCCCATACCAGGAACAACAGGCAGGTGGGGCCACTGGCACACCTGAAGCTGAGCTCTAGCAGGGCCCTGTCAACTTAGGGAAACCAACAAACAAGCTAGGCATGCAGGTGCACGCATGGCGGCTCCTTCTCACCTGGATTTGCAGTCAAGATTAATCAAACTTAGTTCTGGTTTCTCTTTGTCTGGTTACAGATCTTACATGGCAAGGGAGAATTCTTTTGAAATCCATTCCACCCTCCCAATTTTACAGAGGTCAACCAGTTCTAGAAGGTTTCTGGGCTCACCCCAAGTCCTTGGTGAGGGAGACAAGTGAGTCAGAGGCCATCAAGGAAGGTGAACCAATTTTCATGGTCTTAGTTGCACAACATACAATGGCCAATGGTGGGTCATCTCTTAATTTAAAACTAGTGACACCTCCCGGTTGGGATCCCATTTCTACCTTTTGCCCACCCTCCCCTGACCTCCATGGTCTACTCTCATCATTGCAGTCAAAGCAATCCTTAAAAAAAAGAAAAAAAATCAGATCAAGCTGCTCCCTGTAGCATCTGCTTCCACTCAGCATCTGTGGCTGCCTACTTACCTGCCTGTGTGACCTGGTCCTCAGTTACCAGGTAGATCTCATCTGTTCGGACTCCCTGACCTGCGCTGGCTTCTTTGCTGACCTTCCATTCCCAGGATAGGGTTCTGCCCTGGCCATATCCCAGGCTGGAATGCTCTTCCTCACGTTATCTGCAAGCTCACTCCCTCCACCCTTCAGGCCCTTGTTCAAGGTCATGTGAAGATAAGCCTATTTAACACCTAGTCACCCTCTCCCCAAGCTTCCTGTCCCATGTTACCCCCAGTACTTATCACTGGCTGAAATACTGCATCATTTATGGACCTAGTATGCTGACTGTTGACTGTCTTCCCACAATGTTAATCCACTTTTTAATTCACTGATGTATCCCAAATGCCTCGAATGGTGGCCTGGCAGAATGGGTGCTTTATAAATATTGCATGAAGGAATGACAGGACTGAGTGTCTCCCTACCTGGACCAGCAACAGAAGAGAGCCTTCCAAACAGGCATTGTAAACACTTAAAAAGGGAGATGGAGAGAAATGAGTTTTAAAATCAGAGGCCCACCCATTTGGAACTTGCAGTGGCCAGACCGATCAATACAGTGGATAAAAATCATTTAATTAGAAAAATCTGTGTACCTTTGTAATTCCCAAAACTCCAATGTTGGGACTGGATGAAGTAGAGCCATTTCCAGTACCAAATATGCCATCAAGAACACAGGAGAGGCCCTCCACGAAAATTCCCCTAAAATGTAAAGGAATGGAGGAAAGAAAAACATTCATTTATCCGGGTGATCCATTCACTCTGAAACAGCCTCTACACATCTGCAATCCAAAAATGTGGTCCACAGACCTGCAGCTTCCACATCTCCTGGGAAGGGGATTAAAAATACAGAATCTCAGAACCCACCCCAGACCTGCTGAAGCAGAATCTGCGTCCTTTTTTTTTTGAGATGGAGTCTCGCTCTGTCACCCAGGCTGGAGTGCAGTGGCATGATCTTGGCTCACTGAAACCTCTGCCTCCCCAGTTTAAGCGATTATCCTGCTTTATCCTCTGGATAGCTTGGATGACAGGTACCCACCACCACACCTGGCTAATTTTTATATTTTTAGTAGAGGTGTGGTTTTTGTCATGTTGGCCAGGCTGGTCTCAAACTCCTGACCTCAGGGTGATCTGCCCACCTCAGCCTCCCAAAGTGCTGGGATTACAGGAGTGAGCCACTGTGCCTGGCCAGAATCTGCATTTTAACAGAACCCCCAAAGCTCATTCAATTTTGAGAAGCACCTCTCAAAGTCAAATGTTAGACTCGAGTGTTTTTAAATCACTGCAAATGAAAGCAAAGGATTTTAGCCAGAAAATAAAGCCATCTGTTGGGGTATAAGACAAACATGGGCCGTCTATGGAAATAAAACACTGATGTGATGTTTTACTATTAAATCCAGTTTCACCAGGAAGGAGATGTTTTATAATTTCATAGGTACTGACACTTTTAAACATATTGATATGTGGGTATTAACCATATGCGGCAGCTCCATTAGAGAAAGATGTGGACATCAGGACTGGAAGCCCCCTAATAGAGCCAAGGCAAGACATGCCAAATCAGCCCACTGATCTCATCACATATAGTCCCTTTTGGGGTAGCAGAGCTGGCTGGAGAACAGGAAGGGGTCTGAGCTGTTTTTTCTTTTCTCTGCAGACTCTTCAGGGGCAATTACCTAACAACTTCCAAAAGCTAAAGACCAAGTATTTTGAGATCATAAACCCCATAGTTCATAAACCCTAGATTCCACAGATTTCATTCACTTCTGCTATTCCTGTCCCTATTTATATAAACTGTAACTGTGCATAGATTGCACAGTACATAGCCTTGGGGACAGGTGGAAGGTATCTAACTGATAGGCCTGGAGCAGTTACAGCCTGCTGCTAAGGTTTCCACTACAGGGGAGAGAAAAGTAAGGTATCCTTGTGCTTTCTGTCTGTCTGATTGTGGTAGCCAAGATTGGATGGGGAAACACAGGGAGAAAACAGGTAATTTTTGCAATGTCTAAATAGCACTGTATAGCAAAGTAAGGTGGGCACACCTGCAGTCTCAGCTACTTAGGAGGCTGAGGTGGGAGGATCGCCTGAGCCCAAGAGTTCGAGCATGTGGTGCATTATGATTGTGCCTGGGAATAGCCACTGCACTGCAGCCCGGGCAACACAATGAGACTCCAGGTCTTTACAAAACAACAACAGCAACCCTGTAAACAGTGAAGAGGTTGTTTTGCTCTGAAGAAAAATTTCAGTTTATGGAAAAAAAAAAAAAAGAACAGCTATATATATACATCTCCTTTGATCCTCTGTTATCTTATGTGTGTGTGTGTCTATATATATGATCTCCAAATGATGCACACACACACCAAAAAAAAAAAAAGTAAAGAACAAGTGCAGTGTTTGGCATGTGTTTTTTGAATTTAGGGCTTCCAGTGGTTTCGCAGAGTGTTGTTTGATGTCACTGCATTTAAGAAAGGGTAGGAATTCTGTTCCACGTCATGAACGAGGAGGAAAAGGAAAGTGAACAAGGGCAGTGATGTGTCCAAAGACAAACAGCCACTGGGGTCCTGCTGCTTGGCTGGCTCCTGCTGAAACTCTTGGTTTTGTCTTCAAGGTAATCTAAACCTAAGAACAAAGTAACAAGACCACTCGGGAACTCGTCTTCTCAGGAACATACCTGTTTATTGCGTGGATAGGGGGTGGTGGGGCACAGGACAGCCGTGCGCAGGCATAGTAGTCACCGATAGACTCGATGATGCTGGCGACCACCGCACTGAGCATGCCGATGACACCAGCCGCAGACACGGTGGGCAGTCCCCACTGAACTGTGGGAGGAAAACAACCATGAATGCTCCCAGAGGGGCAAGCGAAAGTGACCAGAATCAGTTACCCAAAGTCATTCTGAACGCTGGAGGACTCTACAAGATCCACTCAGATTCTGAAGCTCGTGAAAACTGTTCATTTTAAAATCTCAAGCATCAGATGCCTGGGACAGTTGCTGAGTCACAAGAAGATGGCCCTAATGAGGACTGATCCTCCCTGTCTTTATTTAAAAGAAGGCATCATGGCTGGGCACAGTGGATCACGTCTGTAATCCCAGCACTTCGGGAGGCCAAGGCAGACAGATGATGAAGTCAGGAGTTCGAGACCAGTCTGGCCAACACGGTGAAACCCCGTCTCTAATAAAAATACAAAAAAAATTTGTGGTGGCACATGCCTGTAATCCCAGCGACTCAGAAGGCCGAGGCAGGAGAATCTCTTGAACCCGGGAGGCAGTGGTTGCAATAAGCTGAGATCGTGCCACTGCACTCCAGCCTAGGTGACAGAGCAAGACTCTATCTCAAAAAAAAAAAAAAAGAAAAGAAAAAGAAAAAATAAGAAGATATTGTTGGGCTGGAAGAGGCCATAGCTTCTCTTTCCTGCTTCTAAGCCACACTCAGTATCTACTAACAACTGAAAGTGGCCTGCTGTGTTGGAAAATTTGTATGAGGGATTTATAGCCCTGCTGTACAAAGCAGGGTATAAAGAAACAGTGGCCTTCCCCAGGGGATGCTGCCTAGTGAAAAAGCAGTGAGAAATCACCAGCTAAATTTAAATCCCAATAGTAAAGCATCCATAAGGTATGGACAGTCCTTCTCTACTATAATACCAGAACCTTATTTTAAAATCATAAACCATGTTATGGGAACTTAAATAGTTTCAGTTCAGAAAGCAAAGTGAGGCCCCATTATAACTTCATTTTAAGTCCTGCATTTACTTAATCCTTCATTTGATATTTTTTTATTTAAAAGAATATTAATTTGGACTTGAAAGCTATAAGTCTTATTTAATAAAAAGAGCATGGGTCTCTTCCAATGTGAAAATTAATAGGCTCCTTTGATAAAGGAGCTAGCCCTTCTTCTCTTGAAGCATTAGTTATAACCACTCACTAAGCAGGAAGAACAATGGAAAAAGAACGAGGGCTAAAACATGGTCTCTCACCCAGGAGCCAACAATGTAGCTCAGCGAACAGGACATTCCAAAAGATCTGGGGAGAGGGCAATGGCAACTTCAAATGAATGCAAACCAAGCTGGGTCACAAGGATTGTAAGTGAGGAGTCAGGAAAAGGTGAAGTCAGGCCCTGGCCAGGAGGAGGTAGGAATGGAGGTGCCCCCCAGGGATGGGGAGGGTCTGGGAAGGGGAGATGAAAGAAGAGGGCGTTCTGGTGGACACCGAGAGCTCATGCAGGTCAGGGGGCAGAAGGCAAGTTCTGGAAGAGTTCCAAAAGCCATCTAAGCCATCTAGAGGGGTTTGGCCTGTGTTTTACGTAGCCTAGAGCAATCATTGGATTGGGAAGAGAAAGAGGATACAGTCAGATGTGCAGAATAAGCCTGGAGTGCAGTTAAGGGCAGAACTGCTCCTGCCTCGGGCTGGTTCACTCTGTGGGAGCAGCCAGGGGATGCAGAGGCAACCCTCAGTCAGGGGTGTAAGGTACGCAGGCAGCTCGGCACATCCCATGCACCAGCAAGAGACCTGGTCAACAGGAGCTCCAGGTTGATTTGGAATCGACTTTTTTCATGCAGAGGTTTTCTTCACCAAGCAACATTTTGCTTTTACTAAATTATCTTTTATACTGTTACCTTGTTACTGTTGTAGTATTCTGGTTTCAGTTTACTGTTTTGATTTTGAGGGGGGATTCTTATTTTGATCTTTCTTCCTTTATATATATATTTATATTTCACCCCCTTAAAGACCTCATTGGATTCCAGCCCTCTGTCTTGAATCTGTTATTTCATATCTCCTTTTACCAAGAAACTTTCATTTAGTTTGTTACTTGACAGCAGGGTTTCTCAACCTCAGCACTGCTGACATTTTGGACAAGAAATCTGTATTATATTAATAATCAGTCCAGATAATGCCTAGCGTACTACAGACTGAAAAGCACTGCTCAGGTATTTGAAAGCGTCTCTCCGGATTAAGGCAAAGCACTGGAGAGTACTACATATGTACACAGCAGGACTATATCCCAGGGGTGGCTTTCTAGCTTCATACTTACAGTTAAGCTCTGGCACTGCACCAGCCCTCAGCAGGCCAGGAGCCCTACGTGCTCACTCCCGGCCAGTACAACCTCGGGTGTTCTGTCCACTAAGTTTCATCTTCTTGTGCGTGGCCCATGAGCCCTAGGAAACTCTCTCTGGCACCAGCACCTGTACAGCCCTGCCTCTCCTGGACAGCCCAGCTTGTGCTCCTACTGGTGCCCACCTTGGGAGCTGCCTGCACAGGCAAAAGACCACCCTGTATGTGCTGTGGGGGCTTCTACTCACCTGCTGCCCCCGCCTCTCCTGGCCTCGCCCTGAGTGCCTCACCAACTGATTTGTAATTTCATTTTATCTCAGACTATAGGTACGTATATGAACCATGCACATTCTTTCTTGGAGAAAGGATAGGTATATTTATCATACTTAGACCATACAATCTGATCAGAAAGTTATCTTAGAAATATGAAATTTTTTTTTTTTGAGATAGAGTCTTGCTCTGTCACCCAAGGCTGGAGTGCAGTGGCACAATCTCGGCTCACTGCAACCTCCACCTCCCAGACTCAAGTGATTCTCCCACCTCAGCCTCTGTGTAGCTGGAATTACAGGCACCCGCCACCATGCCTGGCTAACTCTTGTATTTTTGTAGAGACGGGGTTTCATCATGTTGACCAGACTGGTCTTGAACTCCTGACCTCGGGGGATCCGCCTACCTCAGTATCCCAAAGTGCTGGGATTACAGGCATGAGCCACCACGCCCGGCCTGAGAGATGAAACTCTTTAAAGCTTTCCTAAGTGTGTTGAGAACAAAAGGAACAGCCAATACTCATCATTCAACATGCTCAGAGAGTCATCTTTAACCCAACCTTAACATTTTTGGCTTCTCTCACTTTTTCTTGTCATTATAAAAAATGAAAATAAGATAATTAGACAGGGAAAGAAGTAGGCTGAACTTGACTGAGCTCAGGCTCTAAATCTAATAAAAACCCAAATGCTGGGACTAGAGTCTTCACAATGGAACCAAGCATGTAACAACCACTGGGATCACCTAGACGGGGCTAGCCGTGAGTCCAGGCGACACCGCAGCTGGGGAATGTATTCTCACCTGCAAGGAGTTACCCAACACTCAAATTAAGATGCAGCTTTTAGCCATTAGTGACTATCAACTTACCTCTACAGCTCTGACCAAATTTAAAAGATTATAGCTGCCCATTAAGAGATTACATAAATTCCATTGTGCTTGAGCAGGTTGCTTACTAATCCCCAGGCTGTTCCCACTCACGTCTTTCCATCTTGGCAGCTCTGGGACCAAGCAGCTCTATACTTGCCTTTCTAAGCAGCTGCCCTCAAATCCTGGCCACCAGAGCTCAAACCTGGCAAGAGACCCTTTGTTCAGGATTTCATCCTAGCAGATCCAAGAGAGACAGCTAGCTAATCTGAGAATGGAGCCAGTCAGTCTCTGTGTGTTGTTCTGCCCTCGGGGACAGGGCCTCCCTTTCTTGCCATCTAATCCCCTCCTGACCAGAATGGCAAGACCTCCAGGGGACATTCTGGGACAAAGAAGGCTGTTCTGCCAACTTCCAACCCCTCTCAGTTGGGCCCTCCTGGGCTCCTAACCCCTCTAGCCATCAGAATACTTACATGGGTATGGAACTTTAAACCATGGGGCTACCAGAAGCACACCCTGCCTGGCATCCGTGCGAGCATAGAAGCCATACTTCGTGCTGTCGGGAGGGAAGACGTCTGTCACCGTGAAGATGAAGCAGAGCAGCCAGGATACCAGGATGGCCAGGATGATCTGGAGTAGTCAAGGGGGTGCTCTGTCAGGCCAGCATGGCTCCCAGGTGTCGACGAGAAACACCCCTTTCCCACGGTCTGAACATCACCCCCAGAGCCCACTATCGTCAGTACTTTGCAGACCTATTCTTCTTTGAATGGAATCTCATTGAGAGAGCAGTTTCATTCAGGTAAATTTATCTTACCCTTTCCAAAGTCTGGCTAGTAAAACAAGAATGGACATTGTGCCCACAGAGGCCACATGAACTCAAATCTCACTCAGTTCCAAGGACAATGTCCCCTTCCTTTGGCACTGCTAAAAGGATGTGCTCCCATTTCAGAATCAGAACCTTTAAGTCTAAGATGATCTGAGTGGTCATTAGTACTCTGATGTCTCTGTACAGACATGGTCCCCGAAGGGGGGCCTGCTTAAAACCCTCCCTTTACTTGATCCTTTTACATATGAACCAAAGGCAAAATGTCAGCAGGGGAAGAAGTCAGCTACTCACAGGGAACATTTTGAACAGCTGTAACTTGTACGCAGTCCATCCTTTCTTGGATTTATAAATCGGGAGAGGAAATTTAACATTTCTGGCATATTGAGAAAACAGTAATACTAGGAATATCGTCCTGAGGAGAGAAAGAAAACAAACTAGGTCAACGGCTGTTATGTCTCTGTTATAAAATAACACTTGAAGCCTCTATGACAAAAATGACTGTATGTGTTCAATTCATTTACCTAGAAAGCTACTAGTCCTCTGAACTACTGTTTGAGAAATAGTGCATCTATTGGAATGTAGGTCTTTTGGAAATACTACTTTGGGGAAGATGTTACAACTAATTTGCCTAGCATTTCTTGACACTGAAATGAAATTGTGATGTAAATATCTCAGGACAGCTTTTCCTAAATAGAATAAGAAAACCCAAAGAACGTACACATTGATGGGAAAAGCTTACACTGTGTTAGGGGAAAGATGCCAGATACAACAAAGACTGTAAGATTGCAACTATGAATTACCTACAAAGCAAACCAAGAAACTACTGCATGCACACACAAACAGGTAAGAAGGACATGATCCAAAGTTCTCCCAGGGATTCTCTTTGGGTAGTTATAGGATTTGCAACTGGTTTTCCCACTTTTCTGTATTTTCCAATTTACTTACAACAAGCATAAATTACTTTTAAAAGAGCAAAAAGTAAAGCTTCACTACTTAAGAAAACTAGATACAGTAGAATTTAGTATTAATAACATTCCTGAGAGCCTTCTGCGTGCCAGACGTTACACTAATGTCTTCCTTATGGGAGACATAATATCGTCTCAACCTTATGGGGTGGCTTCCATGATCGTCCCCTTTTTACCAAGACAAAGCCAGAGGTCCAAGATCACACAGCAAGGGTTGCAGGGTTGCGGAGGCAGGAATCTAGCTCCCTGGCTTGAAACGAACTCTGAACTCTAGCCACGCTGGTCACAGGGCAGGGAGGCTGGGCTGCAGAAGTCCCTCTCCTCTGAGCCGCACTGTCCTGACTGAACTGCACTAAGTGCTATGGGAGGCAGCAGCAGACGCTGACCCCTCCACAGCAGGACCACGGTATTTCCTGACACACCAGTCCATGACATCAGTCTGGTGTCCTATGTGGCTGGCAGATGTGGGGCCACTTCCCATCCTCCTGGGTGGATTTACTTATCACCGAAACAAAAACGGTGCACAACAACGCACCTAAGCCTCCACGCGGTCTCGCTCTTTCACTTACGACCTGAGATAGAGCTGGCAGGAAGAGTGGGTTCTCAGTTAAAGCTAAGCTTAATTGTTCTGGGGCACAGTTCCAATTGCTGAGATGGAATCATTAGCTCCATCGACAGCTGGTCAAGTGTGACTCCATTGTCATGCTCCTAATGAGGCATGGATGGCAGCCCGGCTGGAGAACAGGCACACGTTGCTCCATGGCCTCCCTGACTACTCAGGCGCTTCAGCGAACTGGTGATCCATCGGGGCCACTGCCAGGATGAGTTCAAGGTTGAAAACACACACAGTGCCTGTGTTGCTTCACTTCCTCTGGGATAGTGAAGTTTAACAAAAAACAATACAATAACAAGGGATACTAAAACTGGAATATCTTAAACTTAGACCTACCACAGTTTTCATGTTTGGAAAAAATAAATGCTAATTATTTGTTTCAGAGTGATTATTGGGTGCTCTAAAGATGCCCCAAGTCTGCTGTTTTTGTCATCATTATTTTGGGCAACACACCTGCACATTTAAGAGGAGATAGAGCCCACACAGAATTTGAGGAGGGACACCCAGATCTCCGGCCCAAATCTGGCAACTCAAATGTAGAAAGTAGATTAGGCAGCAGATGAACATGACTCTTTCTGCTCTAAAACCTGTCTACTTCAAGTTTATTTTTATTCTCAAACACACCTGGGGTGGGCACACCTGTGACAGAGAGGCAGGGGCTTAGAAGTGCAGACCTGCCCATGTCCACACATCTGAACTGAGAAAGGGATGAAGCGTTCTCGCCCCAGTTCTCAGGATGGGCTGCTGTCTACTCCACTGGCTGCTTTCTGCCTCACAGTTACCTTTGTTAACTTTTACTTTAAAATTTTATGCAAGCAATGCATACTCAATTGTAGAAAAAATTTTAAAAAGAGAAAGATAAAACCCTGAAAATCATCCATAATCCCCACCTTGAGTAATAAAACCATGCAATATTGCGGTGTGTCTGTTCTGAACGGCTTTTGATCCCTGGATATTTGCTGGGTGCTGGAGCAAGACAGATTGTTATCTTCCTTGTCCGAAGGAGGTCATTATCTAACCCAAATTGGGACCATGCTTCACGCAGCCTCCTGACCTGCCTCAGCCCCTATTGTTAATACTAAGAACACTTTTCCACTTCATCAGACAGAGATTTGCATCAGCACCTTAGTGACTGCTTAGCATTCAGTTTTAGGAACATACCACCGTTTAACAATTCTCATACTGTATGACATCAGAAGCAATAAAAACAGCTTTAATTGACTGTATCATCACTGCTTCTAATACTGAATCTTTACACACGGAGGTATGCATTTCAGCATTTTTTGGCAGCAGCAAAAATTTAAGCGACATGCATGAGCATCAATTAAGAAATGGCTGAATAAATTATAGACCATATTATTAAACACTGCACAGTTTCAGAAAGAAAGAGATCAATCTAAACATGCTGTCTCGGAGAAGCAAGCCCAACAAATTATTGGGGTAAAAACAAATTACAAAATATATAATATTGAAGCTGCATATATGCTAGTTTGTACTTATTTGTTTAAAAATATAAAATTATGGAAGGATAAAAACTAAATTTTTTACTAGTTAACAATTGTGAGATTCTTTTGAGAGATGGAGTAGCAGGGGACTATTATTTTACTTTAGATTTCTGTGCTTAATTACTGTTAAATTTCAAATACCTAGAATTTAACTGAATTGGAGGTAGGTGGAAAACAGTGGGATGTAGATAAAAATATACTGTTTTGGAGCACCTGGTATTGATACATGGAGGTTAATTAAACTCTCTTTACTTGTGAATAGCTTTGAAATTTTCCATAAGAAAAGTAAATTAAAAAATAAGTTTTAAAATGTAGATTCTACCAATGCACTGTGCACTGTGCTAGGAAGAGCAGCCATTGACTAGTTAGGCTCACCCGCCCCTGAGAATCTGTCTCTAACCTCTATCTCTATTGGAGTGACTTAGTTTGTACAACCTTATTCACTCTCAATTCCAACAGAATCATGTGGATAATAAACATTTTAACAAATTGGGAGGATAAACCTTTTTCACACATTAATGAGCTAGGTGTAGTTTCTTTTTTGCTAAATGGCTACTCCTATCACACCCTTCATCCATTACTCCACTGGGATCCTCTCACTTTTAAATTAACCAGTAGAACTCTTTATGAGTTAGGGACGTTAACCTTTCTTGTGACATTTTTATAAGTATTTCCCTAGATTTTTTTTTTTTAAAGACAGAGTCTTGTTCTGTCGCCCAGGCTGGAGTGCAGTAGCCCAATCTTGGCTCACTGCAACCTCCACTTCCTTGGGTTCAAATGATTCTTGTGCCTCAGCTTCCTGAGTAGCTAAGATTACAGGCGCCTGCCACCAAACTCGGCCAATTTTTGTATTTTTATTAGAGACGGAGTTTTACCATGTTGGCCAGGCTGGTTGAGAACTCCTGAGCTCAAGTGATTTGCCTGCCTCAGCCTCCTAAAGTGCTGGGGTTACAGGTATGAGCCACTGTGCCAGATTTGTTTTTAATTCAGTGGTTTTTTATGTTTTAAATGCATCAATAGTAAAATCTATCAATCTTTCTCTTTTCAATATCTTCTTTAAGAAAGATCTTCCTTCCCTTAGTATTAAATAGTTATTTAGGTTTTCTTCTAGCACTTTTAAGGTTACTTTGTATATTTAAGTCTTTAATATAACTGAAATATAATTTGGTATTTAGGAGTCCTTTTCCCCAAAATAATTATTTAGTTTTTCCTACACAATTTGTCCATTCCCCACTGGTTCCAAATATGACTGCCATCTATACCAAATATTTATTTTTCCTTGATTCCGTTTCCATTCTTCTTACTCTGCTCTACCGATGTCTATCCCTGTCCCAGGACCACAGTATTATTTATGAAGCTGTGCAATGTATTTAATTCCTCTGCAGGCAAGTCACCAACCCCTTTCCTCTCTAATCTTTGTGGTAGGGATCCACATTATTTTACTTCCTTGTTTTATACATTGACTAGCATATATGTAGAATAACTTTAAATGATACCAGTGATAATAAACAAGCTTATTTAATTTCCTGACTTCAAAAGACAGGACTGGTTTGAGTCTTTCATCATTTAAGTATGAGGCATTTTTATCTTATGCATAAAATCCTTCTATTTGGCCGGGCACAGTGTCTGATGCCTATAATCCCAGCACTTTGTGGGGCTGAGGTGGGTAGATCATGGGCTGGGCAACATAGTGAAACCCCATCACTACTAAAAATATAAAAAATTAGCTGGATGTGGTGGTGGATGCCTGTAATCCCAGCTACTCAGGAGGCTGAGGCAGGAGAATTGCTTGAACCCGGGAGGCAGAGGCTGCAGTGAGCCGAGACTGCCCCACTGCACGCCAGCCTGTGCAACAGAGCAAAATTCTGTTTGCCCCCAACAAAAAAAAATCCTTCTATTCTCACATTGCTAAGTTTACAATAAGACTGTAGGTTGAATTTAAAAAATAAAATTAAAAGGAGGGGACTATGACCATAGATTTTATCAATAAGAGCTTATTAATAAAACCTACCCTGTAGTTCCAGCTACTCTTGGGAGGCTGAGGAATGAGCATTGCCTGAACCCAGGAGGCAGAGGTCACAGTGAGATGAGATCGCACCACTGCACTCCAGCCTGGGTGATGAAGCAAGACCACCCTGTCTGAAAATTTAAAAATAAAATCTACCATGGAGCCACGATCGATTTCAACACATTTTCTAATATTTGATCATCTGTGAATTCTTGAAATGACACATTATGCATTGTTCTTTCAGTGTGTCATCTGTAGCAGCATCTTCCCAAACAATGTTCTAAGGAACAGTCTGTCAAGATGTGCTTAGAGATGTGGCATTTAAGACAGGGATGGATACGAAGACCCTTTTCTGAAGGTGAATAGCTTCTTCTGCACACTTGCATTTTTAAAGATTGCAAGGAGTCTTACAGTAGAGAATAGTGCTGAACTTCAGCATGCTACCTGAAGACATCTGAACGTGGGGCTCGTGGCTTGGAATGTGCCCCAAATATCCATCAGCTCGGGATTTTTTTTGTTTTTTAACAAAACTCCAAGAAAGAAAACGATGGTCCATGGTTCTCCTTTTGTATTAGTTCAGTCAGAACTGCGACTAAGATTGGGTGGGGAGTTTCCTTCCCTCCTTTCACAGAGCTCTGAAACAGTTTAAACAGTGCATATGTTCACTCTTCCTTGAAGACTGAATGGACTCATTGTCTAACCATTTGGGCCCAGGGATTCTTTTAAGAATCAGAGTCCTTCGACAACTATCTCGATTGCTCTTGTGGTCATGGTTTTACTGGGCTTCCTGAGCTTCCCTGCATTAGTTCACAACCTGCTCACTGAGCACTAGCTCAGCCATGGGAGGGGCAGGTGCTGGGGGTACCAAAGTGACCCGCTGAGAGCAAAAGCCCTGCCCTCACAGAGCTGACAGCCCAAGGACCCAGAAGAGCTCTTGGAAACTGAATAAGCACCAGAGCGTTAATGACGATCTTGGCAGAAGGAAAAAGAGATAAAGCAAAGGAGAATTCCCACGAATAGAGAAAATAGACCAAGAGATAGAAAACAGCAGATGAAAGAGGAAGGGTCCAGGAGGAGTCAAGAAGAGGTTCCAGAAAGAGACAAGTAAGGGTGGAGTGGAGGAAGGCATGTAAATAGTTCAAAATCATGTCCCACCTCTGCATGTCTGGGTGCCCAGAGCAAAGGGGCCCCAGGTGTCCAGGCCAAGAGATGCACACAGACCCAGCAAGGGCAGCACATGAGGCTCCAGACAGTGGAACAACAAGAAGACCCCAAAGCTTCCAGAATTCTAGCTTGTGTCTAACTGATGTTTCAAAATGAGGGGACAGAGGAGGACCCCTGGGAGACAGGAGGGAGAAGCTGGCGGCAGTGAGGAATCAATGGCCAAGGAAGGGTGAGGCTCCTGGAGGGAGGCGGCAGTGAAGGCCTGGAAAAAGAGAACAGGTTCAGAATTTGTTCTGGAGGAGGAAGGGCAGGACGTGCTGTGTGAGGGACGAAGGAAAAGGAAGACTCAAGAGCAGATAGACAGTTTCTGGCTGAAGCAACTGGGAGCACGGCTGTGCCATTTACCAAAAGGAGGAAGGCAGAAGAAACTGGTTTGAGGGGCAGGAAAAGAATCAAAAGTCTGGGGCTTTTTCTTTTTGTTCATTTACAATTGGAGATGTCTTGTGTAACAGCAACTGGAGAGGGCAAGCTGCAGGCTGGATCTGTAAGTCTGGAGTTCATGGGTCTCAACTACAGGTTTCCACGGAAATATCCACCATCAAAGAGATGCGTGGGTGCCAGGTACTAGGTGAGATCTCCTCAGGGGAAGTGCATGGAGAGAAGGGGCCAGGCAGGATCAAGTTCACAGACGCTCCAATACTTAAGAGGTAGGATGAGGCTGACTCCATTTTGGTTACTTAGGCTTTTCTGAAAACCACTATTTTCTTACTTTTTGTTTTAATTTGGGGAGAGGTAACAGTTTAGCTCCCTCTGACTAGCTCTGTGGCAGATCTATGTGCAAAGGCATCCTCTTACCCTGGTTATTTATCTTTGCCAGAAGTTTGTGTATATTGGGGTTTTCTCCCCTCAAGAGACCAGCTTTTAGATTTATCGCTTTGTTTTACATTTTCAGTATCTTTATTAATTTGTTTCCCCTGCTTTTACTAGGTTCATTTTTGTTGTCCTCTTTTCTTAGCTACTGAAATTCCTCATGTACTCTATTTGCTTTAAAGGTTGTGGATGTCCTTGAGAACAACTCTGGCTGCTAAGTGTGACTACTGCTGCTCTTACCACCATTTCCTAAACTATCAGTAATTAATTGTAAAGTTTCAATTTCCTCTCTGAGAGTGATTTTTAACACTCTTTTATTAAGCTTCTAAGTGGTTTGGGGGTTTTGCTCGACCTTTTGTTGTTGGTTTCTAATTTTACTGTACTATACCTACAATTTATCCATTTTGACATTAATTACATTTCGCTGGAAGAATATTCTTATATGCCATCTTCCCACCTCTACTGGTGTGAAGAAAGTTTTGACCAACCTTTGGCGAAATGACAATATTAAGAACAATTTTGGGCTGGACACGGTGGCTCACACCTGTAACCCCAGCACTTTGGGAGGTTGAGGCAGGTGGATCACCTAAGGTCAGGAGTTTGAGACCAGCCTGGCCAACATGATGAAATCCTGTCTCTACTAAAAATACAAAAACTACCCGGTATGGTGGTTGGTGCCTGCAATCCCAGCTACTCGGGAGGCTAAGGCAGGAGAACTGCTTGAACCTGGGAGACTGAGGTTACAGTGAGCCAAGATAGGGTCACTGCACTCCAGCCTGGGTAAAAAAAAAAAAAAAATGTGGATAAGCATGATGATTGGGTATTCATGTTCTTCATGCTCATGTTTGAGGTATGCCTCCTTCAAACCTTGTTTAAAGAAAAAAAACTTGAAATTTTCACACATCTTAACTTAATTTGTAATGTGTAGATAACAAGTCTGCTATGGTTCACTTTATTTGTACATTATGTTCTACTATACAGAACAGAATTGAGTGTGATGGGTTCAGGTTAATTTCTAACACTTGGGTTTTGAAACCCACCTTGGCCACTTAACTCACTGTGACTCTGGGCAGTAACATTACATTGTGGTGCTCAGTGTCCTCCGCTGTTAAATGGGCTAACAGCAGGATGTACCTTATCTAATACTATATACAAGTGTTATTAAAGGACTGATGCATAGTAAAAGACCAATAAATACCATCTGTTATTAAATAATTGCAGAACATTTCACAAAACAAAACAAATGAAAAATCCTCTTATATGTGATAACTTATTTTGTTTTAGGAATTTTATTGGCTGGTTAAATTCCAGAGTAATATGATCAATTCTTACACATGCTCTGCAGACACACAGAAAATGTGGAATCTGTGTTACACAGAGTTCTGTGGCTCTAATCATCAGTGATACTATAAATTCCCATGTCTTCATTAACACAAAGCATTAACTTTACTTAAAGGGCAAGGGGCATCTTTGATGGATGTGATTTCTATATGAAAAGACAGGCACTGACTAGCAGGACCCTGGCAAAAACCATGTCCCTCACCCACCCACCGCCAGGAGTGCAGAGCTCGGTGTGGCCTGGGTAGAAGAGTCACATCATCAATGCCAAAAGATCTTGCCCACGACTTCTCTGGAAATACTCCAGTCTGCTGCCAGTCTAGAAGCATTTTTGAGTCTCATGATATAAAAATTTGGCTTCTCTGTATGTCGACTCATGCGCATGAGACTTGGCAAGACCTCAAAAGTCAAGAACAAATGGCGCCACCACCTTACCAAAGCTTAAAATCTTACAACCCACCATCTTCATATTGCTGCTAAGTCTGTCTTTGTAATACCTCAACTGCATGTCAATTTCCAACCTCTGGGTCAAAAACCCTTTGGCTGTTCCCTAGCATGAAGCAAATAAAGTTGAAACTCTCCTGAAGTCTGTGTGAATGTTCCTAAAGGCTGCCCCGCAGTGGTGGGATGAGGGGAGATGTTTCCACTTACAGCATGGCAATGCCCCAGTGCTTCCCAGCTCTCTCCCCCGCTGCCTGGAAACCAGAGAGGCCGATGAGGGCCACCGTGGGTGTAATGGTCAAGGGCCCGATGTACTTCAGTAGAGCCCCAGGCAGGCCTAGGAGGCCAATGACTACTTCTATCAGTGAGGACATGATGATGGCCCCCTGGATCTGAAACAAGAGATGGCACAGACACAAGAGTGAGCTGCTTGTACATTGCACACCCAGAATGTCACCCGCAACCACAACTGATAATTCTGCAAGGCAACAAGTTATTACATCATCTAACTGGGGAGAGATAGCTGGAAAATTCCCCAGGACCTGACAAGAAACTTCAGTGGGCGCTAACTGCCTGCATTCCTGATACAGGTGTATTACAGAAATGGGCCCTGGACACAAAGCTCACATGCCTTTTCCACTGCTAAATGATGCAGGCAAAAATTTATAATTCCCATTGAAGAAACAAACATTTTAAGACCAGCCTTAGAGGAACACTGCAGCACAAAGACTTTCAGCTTTAAAGAATGAGCACCCCCCAGGATATCAACAAGACAGTATTATTGACAAAAATTCTAAAGGGATGTTTTCACTGTGCAGAATGGCCACATCTGTGCTCATTCTGAACTGATGGTCAATTATCTCACAGGTTTGGGAAAACATTAATACACTGTCAGCCGTACTTCCTATCTGCTTCTGTTCAATTGCACTTTGGCAGACAAATATCTTTAGTTCTTTCAAAGAACACAGGCAAACCCTGAGGCCAGAGTGAACAATTCTATCTGTCAATGATGAGCCTCTGTAGCTCCGTCTAGTGTGCCACGAACCTCAGCTAGTTGTGCTGGTGGGTGTGAGTGGCCAGGTCTGTGGGTGTCCAGGAGGGAGAAAACCATTCCTTCTGGTTGCTCAAAGCATTTCCATATTGCTTTATTTTAGAGTGTTGCTTAACTACATTTACTTTAACAAGAGAAATAAACATTATCAGTAATTGAAAAAGAAAAGAAGGGCTTGGTAAAGCAACTGCGATTTCTTGGGTCAACCAACAGTGAAGCTGAGAAGAAACATGAAGACGCCAAAAGCAGAGAATGCTTGTCTTTTACCTCTCGGATCCGGGGATACCAGATGTGTTCTGTGTGCAACAGTTCTGCTGTTCCATTGGCAACTGAAACATCTTGAAAACAAAAACAAAGTTTTTCTTGGAGTGATACTGATGTCTCACATGGCATATTCATTTTACCCTTAAAGCAGAATCTTCTCCCTGTTTTTATTATATTTATGTCAATCCCATCCCTAAAATTCAACCTCCAACAGGACAGCTTATCTTATTGAAAGGTGGATCCTCAAACATTAATTTAACCAAATGAATTCATCGACTGAGAGCTCCCCAAATTGTCAAAAGCTAACTGAAGTGGTGATACACGTTACTAGCACCAGCCTCACACAAAAAAACCAACCTTTGCACACACCTCATTGAAATGACCGACAGCAAGGTTGCTGGACTGAGGTCTGAAAAACTTAGATAAAACAGAGGGTCTTTTCCAGTTCCCAGATCAAATCAATGGTCACAAAGTAACTCCTAGGAGCAAGGAAGGAAATGAAGGCTGGAAAACTTTGCTCCTAGAAGGTCAAAATGTAATTGTATTTTTGAGAGTAAGGTCTGATTCTGATTTTCTCAAATTCCCTGTCTTTTCCTGACCTTATCGGGTTCCTTAAGGATCTTTGCAATTGCTAAGGAAGGGGAATGAAAGTCATTTGCAGCGAACCACAGTAGCCAGATCCTTAAAAAGCAAAGATGTTTCAGAGAAGGGATGCTGACGCAGCAAAGAAAGTGATTACTGGTGGGTCACAAAATCCGCTGAGAGAGAGGCAGAAAAATGGCACAAATATTCTTCTATTCCGTTCCCATGTTTGTCAATTTCATTAACATAGAGAAATGAGATCGATTCTGATCCTTTCTTGCTCTAGGGTTAGGGATGAACAAGTGGATAGAAAGAGAGAGACAGACACGATCCACAGATTGGAGCGTTCTAAGCTGTTTGTGGGTTTGTGTGCTTTGTCCCTGATTCCAGAAAGGAGTTAGCGCTGCTGAAGGCAGCATGTCCAGGCCTCCCTTTACACCTGCTTTAAAGGACCCCAATGACATATGTGGAAATAACTGCAATTACCTGTGGTGTTACATTTCCATTTATCTAAAGACAGGATGGCTCGAGCAGGGGCCAAAAATGCAAAAGCACTGGCCTGAAACAGGGGTAACCTAAAAGAAATGAGACCAAAACCATGATCACGGCATCGGGAACTACCGAGGTAGTTCACTATTTGACAGCTTAACAGTCTTTTCCATAGACATACAGCACATGAGTAAATGCAGGCACACCTAGAAGAAAAAGCCCCAGTCTGCAAAGGTCTCCTGTGCCATGCAGCCACAGCAAGTGGCTTCTTCATCCTCCCCATTGCCACTCTCCTCCCACCCAGGCAGCTCCAGGGTGGGCCCCGTGGTCAGTGCCAACACCCCAATATTGGCCCCTGCCATCACCACCTTTCCTCTTGCAGGTGGGGGACTGTAGGCATTTGGGCTACCCCCTTTCCTGCTGAGCTTATAACCTCTTTTTTAAACATTCAGTGTATTTCTGCTTTTTTACCTCCCTCCTCTTCCCTTTAAATTCTTATCGATTATCATAGGAAAAAAATTCCCTCCATTGTTTCATGTTGTGAATCAAAAACTGCCCTAATCACAGATTGAGGGTAAATCATAATAATGATCTAGATCTGCAGAGCTGTAAGTTACAAGAGCAGATATAATAAATATTCTGCTTAATCATAAAAATACTTAAAGGTATTCTAATATATTTTAAAGGGCCCAGAAAACTTGCAGAAATCTCCATTAAATTTGCTGCCCACATCCTCAAACTAAATGCAGAGATCCTCAAAGGACATGATTTGATTATATTTTAGATATTTCATATTGACTTCATGAACCCTTTAGCTATTCACAAAGACAATTTTTAAATGGAAATGTATAGCATTTTAGCTAAGTCACATTAAAGTGGCTTTATGGGTTAGCAGGAGAACTTAATCACTATTTTTCATATAATTTTGAGGGTAAAACATTAAACCGGCTCCTCCTATTTTCAGGGCTGAGAAATCTTACACATCCAAACCCTGAAATGCCCCAGGAAGCCTGGTCATTAGCCCTGTCAGTGAGACAGGGACCCAGCATCCCTCCCTTTGAGCTGTCCGGCAGCAAGTCCTACCCACAGTGAAACAGGAGCTGGACTGAGAAATCGAACTGGCTCTGGCTGAAGGACAAGCAGCCTCAATGCAAGTCCAGAGCCCAGCACACACCATTCTGAGCCAGTGAGCCCAAGACTTCCTTGTTACAGACGCTCTCCTGGCTGTTTAATCATGCAACGACATCAACCCAGAGCAGGCAGGGTGCTGACTTTAAGGCACATAGGCAGGCTACACCGTACAAACCAGATGCATTGCTGATGGCCACTCCCATGGGCATGCCCTTCAACAACCATCCAGTTATAATTACCTGCCAGAAGGGCCCAGAGGATAGCGGAAGTGAAGGTCACCTGAAGTGGGAATGTACGTCAAAGGGAAAACATTGACTTCTAAGCATTCCGTAAGACAAATTTTCAGGACTGTACTGAAAGGACAGCATGTAATTAGGGATGGAAAGAATGGTCCAAATGTCACCTGGTTTACTACGGTTTCAGATTTTAAGCAACGCATCCTAAGGCAATGGAATACAAATAGTGAACTGCGTTTAGAGATTTTATCCTTAGAAATGGCCATCACACATCACACTACATTGGTAAGTCACTGGAAATGGCAAGAGGAAAGATTGGATCTGGCTTCCACTCCTCAGTCAGACCTCAGTCTGAACTGACCTTGGCATCTGACCTGGGCACCTTTCAGGGTGGGCATCTGATGGCTTAACTAGCACTAAAAGTCACGAGAGCTCTGCTGCAAAGACACTCATTTATTTGCAAGCTGCTGGGACCCTGGGTTCCTCTGAAATAGGCGACGACAGAAAACGTCTCCTGAGATGATCTCGAAAGGGCTGCTTGTGCAAGCATTACGTGTTCACATCTAGCCAGGCAACACCACCTGACACAAGTTGTTAAGACGCCGGTACTAAGTGTGGACTCTGTCACTGGCTTGACCAAAACATTCTTAGGGACAGTTGCAACAAGAACATTTAAACACATTAAACAAATGAGAGCTTCCCTAGATCACAATTAACAAAACCAACTTTCCAAGAAAACAACTGGAGGTGAAAAAATGGCTTTTTCAGGTGCCTGCCCAGTGTGATGCTGGTCAATTCTCAACTCTTCTCTCTGCACCCACAACACAGCTCCTGTTGTACTCATGTGACCATGTAAACCTCAGGCACCCAGGTGGGCCTCCTCAGGCCAAGAAGACTGCCTGCTCTTTTATTTTGTACTAATGAGTGGAAAGGAAATATAGTGAACTGTGCTTTTCTTTACACCAGGAGCTGCCAAACCAGCCACTGGGCCAGATCTGGGGTGCTACCAGTTTTTGTAAGTGAAGTTGTACTGTAACAAAGGACAGCCATTTATTTACTCATGGTCTATGGCTGCTTTCCCGCTACCACAGTAGAGCTCAGCAGGATATTTAAAAAAGCACAGGGTATTTACTGTTGGCCTTTTACAAAGCAAGTTTTTCTGACCTGTCTACAGGGAAAATATATCTTAAATATGTGAAGAGGCACTGAATGTCTGCAGCTGGAAACCCTCACAGTTAACAGTGGTCACTAGTATTAGTTTAAAAAAACAAAATCCTGAGCAGATCAGCAACTTCGTCATGAGGAGATCCCATGTTGTGCTCTGCCTCAGGACAGCAGAAGAACCTAAGCAACCTCCACAAGTCCTTACTTTATTCAAAACCCTGCCAGAGGCCCCCCATGTCCAGCTTGATGCCCAAGTAACCTGAATCCCACTCCTATTTGTCATTTAAAGCACAGAGAAAATATCACCTCCTCCAGTAAATATTCCAGGATCTCCTTTGAATCTGTAATGTGTTCCCCTATAACTTGGGACATTTTGTCAAGATTTCTGCAAGTCACCTCCCAAGTTAACAGGATGCTGCTTCAGGATTCTCTGGGAGTGCTGGTTAAATGTGGAGATTTCTGCATCTCGTCCTGGTTAGCCAGATTCAGGGGTGGGTGGCACCAAATCTGCATTTTCAACAATGCCTTCTAGGGGTGGCTGAGACTGAAAACCCCTGTGCCAGGTAAAGGGATTTATCATTTTGTCACCTGATAACCATTCTTGGGTATCTGCTTGACATCGGCACAATTATAAGCAGACAGACAATGGAAAACACGCCCTGAGCCCTTCTGTTTTTGCTGCATGAAGAAGACACTAATCATGGTCACATATGAGGGGCAGTGATGTGACGGTGTGAAATGCTGTGGGGCTCTGCAGGTGCAGTCACTTGAGCACGTCTTAAAGCACGAGAAGTGCTTTGCCACGTGTGTGGGCATTATGGATATTGAGGGCAGAGAGAGGAGAGGCGCAAAATAAGAGCCACAGGACAGACCCAGGAACCCTCAGAGGACCACAGATTCTCCATCTGGGTGAAAGCACAGGGAGCTCATGTGGTGAAGGTCAGTGGAGACTGGATGACAAACGCCCCCTGCATTCTTCCTGCAACAAGAGAAACACGAGTGAAGGGCCTGCTCTGAAAGGACCACTGGAGGAGAACGGGGAGGGGTGACCTTAACCCTGAAGCTGTTCTCATCTGGAAGGAACCAAGCCACAGAGGACATCCCAACAGGCTGTGGCAGTTGTCTTTGCTTTTTTTTTTTCTTTTCTACGTCTTTGCTTTTTAACTTCCTTTGGCATCGGCTCACATAATGAGCCAGCCTGAATCAGGTCTCCACAGGCACCCAGCCTCTATCTGCTCCCTTCCTCAGGCTGCTGCTGTCTGTGCTGGTTGGTGCACTCCCCACGAGCTGTACTGCCTATCTCAATCTTGAGGCGGGGGTCCCCCAATAGTAGGAAGCAGATAGGCTTCACCCACCATCTTTACCCACCATGTATCCCTAGCACCAATAAATACTTAATGAATTGAAGGAGCTATTTACAAATATTCTCAGAAAGGAATTCTATTAAATTAAAAATAAGAGGTTAAGCCTTTCTGATGAGTTGATTTTGACTGCACATTTGGAAAAGAGAGATGATTAGATTAAAATCACTCAGAGTTCGGGGCGAAATGTGCATGGGTTTTCATGATTCACCCAGATACGCCTCCAGATGCTGGGGGGATTGCAGTCCTTCTCTGGTGCCATCGGAGAAAGTTTAAAAGCTGATGAATGGTTTCTATGGGAAGCACCATGAAGGTACAAACTGTATCTGCCCAGAATTAAACTTAATGAAAATGAATAAAACAAAAACAAAATTCACCAACACAGAGCATATATACTCTGTGCCTGGCTTCCTTAATCTACCAAGACAACAACCAAAGTTGATACAAAACCTTGCATTGTCAAATGAACATTGACTTGAGATCTAAAACTGCAGGAAAAAATTAAAAAAAAATAATCCCTAAGTGCTGTAACAGGTTTGGCTTTGAGGAGCTATAGGTTCATTATTGAATCTATCACTAGGAGTGTGTGTACCAAGTACTTTTAAAGAAAAGCAAGGCCAGGCGCAGTGGTTCATGCCTGTAATCTCAGCACTTTGGGAGGCCAAGGTGGGTGGATCATGTGAGGTCAGGAGTTCGAGACCAGCCTGGCCAACATGGTGAAACCCCATCTCTATTAAAAATACAAAAATTAGCAGGGCATGGTGGTGGGTACCTATATCCCAGCTACTTGGGAGGCTGAGGCAGGAGAATCACTTGAACCCAGAAGGCGGAGGTTGCAGTGAGTTGAGATCACGCCACCTTCATCCTGGGCAACAGAGCGAGACTCCATCTCAAAAAAAAAAAAAGAAAAAGAAAGATATAATGTGTCAAAGAAAACGTTTTCTTAATTAATAACATGTTCTATCATTTACTGTATCTATCCATTCATCCATTCATCCATCCATTGATCTGTTGAACTGTTGGAAAGTAGCCTGTATAGTTCTATCTGTAGATGGTGGTGACAGTGATGTGATTGTGTGAGCTTATACCATGTGTATGGTATAAGCTCAACTAACTACACAGCTTAAGGCTGAATTCTACTGCATGTCTATTGTCCCTCAATAGAGATGACATTAAAAAAAAAATATGTCTATCAATCTATCAAGTGTTTTCAGGGGTGGAGACTTAGGAGTGTGGGGGCAGCGGAAGCAGGGAGTTGATAATGTATTCCTTAAGACACCAAAGTCATGCCAAATATTGAAAAAACTCCCCAAATTTAAAACAGGAAAAAAGCTTCCGTCCTTATTTGGTACTATTCACTCCTGTGTAGGGCTGCTTTTGCCAGGGCAGTCACCTGCCTAAAATGAAAGAATTGGGGTTAGGGGAGAGGACAGGAGTGGGGGGAAGAGCAGAAGGCCATCAGGAGGAGGAGGAGCAATTCAGAGCACAGGGAAATAGGTTTGGGGCAAGTGGGACCTGATAGTCGAAGAAGAAAAGTTGTAGAGAACTAAATTCGTTAAACTTACAAGCAACAAGAGGACTCAGCTGGACTCCCAGGCCCCTGAAACATCACAAATACCAGCAAACAGAGAAAGGGTGTAGTAACTAAAGGGAGACCACCCAGAAAAGCTACAGTTTCAGGAACAAAATCCAGTAGACCCACCCTAGAGAACAAGCTTGGCTCAGGGAAGAGAGATTCAGGCGTCAGGCGAGGCTGGATCAAATGCCCTTACAGCTTTCTGACAGCCTCTGCCACAGACTCCAGGGTCAGTGGGCCCACCCTGATTGGGGACACTGGCAGTGTGGCTGACCCCAAGCCCTGCTGCACTCATCAGGTCCGTGTTGCTCCACGAGGCTGCCCAGCCCTTGCTCGCTGCACAACCGCTGTACTACCTGCCTCCTTCCCTCCCAGGGGGCTCACTAAGATAAAGAGTCAGCCAGTGAGAGTGGACAGGTACCAGGCATCATCTCATTTGATACTAACCTTTCTTTTGAGACAGGGTATCGCTCTGTCACCCAGGCTGGAGTGGAGGGGCGCTCACTGTAGCCTTGACCTGGCCTCAAGTAATCTTCCCACCTCGGCCTCCCGAGTAGCTGGGACAGGTGTGCACTACCACATCTGGTTAATTTTTTTTTGATGTTTTTGTAGAGACAAGGTCTCCTTATGTTGCCCAAGCTAGTCTTGAACTTCTGAGTTCAAGCGATCCTCCCACCTCGGCCTCCCAAAGTGCTGGGATTGCAGACATGAGCCATGACACCTGGCTCACTTACAATCTTATTGTCAGTTTACCATTGAGGAAACAGGGCTTGGAGAAACCTGTTTGGAGAGAGCTTGTCCAAAGTCACATGACTACTGAATAATGCAAAGGGAGCCCAGCCACCTCTGAATCCAAGGACTCCAGTGCAGCTGGCAGGGCAGAACAGAGCAGAGACTCTCAGTCAAGGTCGCTCCCTCTGCATTCTCACTGGTTTCCCTTATCTCAGCTTACTGCAATCTCCGCCTCCCGGGTTCAAGAGATTCTCCTGCCTCGGCCTCCTGAGTAGCTGGGATATATAGGCACCACCACCATGCCCAGCTAATTTCTGTATTTTTAGTAGAGATGGGGTTTCACATGTTGGCCAAGCTGGTCTCCAACTCCTGACCTCAGGTGATCCACCCCCCTCGGCCTCCCAAAGTGCTGGGATTACAGGTGTGAGCCACCACGCCTGGCCTCAATTCCCATATTAATGTATGACAATTCTTTTTTAGTTAAATGGGTGGTAAATTTTTTTTATTTGGGCCCCAAACCCTATAGCCTGCTATTATGTGCCTGCTTGACATGACAGAATACAAAGAATTTGACATCACCTACACGGTAATTTTGGTGAAAATGTTTACCCTAAATCAATCATGTCTCCAGCCCCATCTTCTGGTTGACAACAAATGAGAGGGATTGTGGGACAAATCAAACAATGTGATGAGGACACGGATCAGACAAAATCAGACCATGGGACACTCATGAGACACCAGTTCTAGAATCTTTTAAAAAAGATGATGATGTGGGGAGGAAAAGCTGGAGACAGCAAAGAGACACAACAAACAAAGGCACCACATGAAGGTGACTGGTTTAGGGAGGGAATAACTGTGAAGGTATTTTAGGGACAACTGAGAAGTTAAATATGAACTGCATATGAGATGATGTGACATAATGATTGTTAATGTTCTTGGGTGTGATAAATGGCCTCTTGTGATGCATAAGAGACACCCTCATTGCTCATTGCTAGGAGAGTATGTAGGGGTGAGCCATCGTGCTATCTGCAACTTTACTTCGTTTTTTTGTTTAAGACAGAATCTCACACTGTCTTCCAGGCTGGAATGCAGTGGGGTGATCACGGCTCAGTGAAGCCTCAAGCTCCTGGGCTCAAGAGACACTTCCACCTCAGCCTCCTGAGTAGCTGAGACCACAGGTGCACATCACCACACCTAGCTAATTATTTTTATTATTTGTTGAGACAAGGTCTCACTATGTTGTCCAGGCTGGTCTCAACCTCCTGGGCTCAAGCAATCCTCCTGCCTCAGCCTCCCAAAGTTCTGGGATTACAGCCCTGAACAGCCTTGCCCAGCCTGCAACTTTGCTTTCGAATGGCTCAAAAATTTTAAAAATTACACTTGTACCCCAATGCAAATACATATACAGAAAGAGAAGTGGGGGGAGGGGGTCCAAGTCTCATCTGCTCCAATCTAATCACTGCATCCCTCCATGCTTCTAAGTTTTATAAACAGTCATGAGTTCAAAGTCCTCAGATGTAAGACCTTAAAGTCTCCTGGAGCCACTCCTTGTACTCAGTGAACACATCATGGACAACGTTCCAACGAGGGCCCCAGGAAACTGACAGGATGGAAGACAGAGGAACTCACTCTCCTTAGAGCAGACAATTTGTTTAGAAACCAGGTTCCTAAACCAGCTACAATGACGCTCTTGGCCAAACACTACCTTTTCTCAGCACATCAATGTGCTGTGTGCTTACAGTAGGCCTGAGAGTGGCCAGGAGGGGCTCCTCTGAGAGGGGACATCCTACCTTTCATTTTGCTGGAGAGGTCAGAGTGATGCCTCTAAGAGGGGCCTGGATTGAAAGGCTGGGGGTGGCCCCTTAAACACCATAAGGCTCTCCTGCCAGCTTGTGGGACAGACAGTGTTGGGTGGGGCAGGGTCTTGGAGGACCCTAGAGACAGAAGGGTCGGGGTGGGAACTCTGGGAAGCCTGGAGGTGCCACGAAAGAAGGACAGCTGCAGGCTGCAGCACCTTAACAACCCTGCCCTGATTTCTCTGGATTTTAAAGGCTTTGTACTAATACCCAGAACAAGGATTCGCTGGAATTGACATCACAGACCAGCCAGAATGAGAACTGCTGAAACCTCATTCAGGGGAACTCTGTAATGAAGACCTCCTTGAAGCAAAACTCAAGAGATCAAGGTCAAAGGAGAGGAGGGAGAAGGAAAAGGCAGTGAGGGAGAGGGAGAGGGAAGTAGCACCCATGAGGAACTGCCTTTCCCCGAACAAAGGCTTGGAAAGCACCAAAGCCTCCTAAGTCCATGACAACTGGGGCTAAAGACCACAACCTTCAGTGCAAAAAGACAACGGCCCCTGGAGGAAAACACTTTGATGCCAGGGGAGATGTGCAGCGAAGGAAGAAGGGCCTGCAGCCTGCCAACCCAGACACGCTTCATGTGGCCTTGGCCAGTCAGCCTGGGTAAATGTGCCCCATGCTGTGGCATCCTACAGTGGGCCTTCTGTGCTTGAATGAGGCCTGCAAGGACACACATCTGTTTCACCTTCACGGGTTGCTGTCAATTCTGGTCCTTTTTATAGAATGAAACAGGTTTCCAGGATAGCATTCCACTCAGATCAAGAGCCCGTGTGAATCAGGAGGGATGACCTGACCACAGCACTTTGTTCCTTCCTGTACTCGAGATGCTTCTGCAGAATAGAGAGGGCCCACCCCTCAAGGGCACAGGCCATGATTTGTCCTCAGGCTCCCTTCACCCTCAACATCCAGCCACCGGGTAACTCAGCAAGAGGCGGTCAAACATGCTAAACAGACATGGAACCGAAACACAACAGGGGAACCACCTCAGGGCTGGAGAAATCTGACACTGTGCCTTAAAAATCATGAAAGCTGGACACAAGAAACTTTTCCTTCTGCTGCTCTAAGCCTAAGGAAATGAGCGGTGAGCTGCTCAGAAAACAAAAACAACCCAAAAAAGCCTACAGAGGCCATCTGCCACCCTTCCGGCGGTGGTGCCGGGAGTCAGGCCTGCACCCTCAGTAGCGCCTGCCTTTCCTTCCACCTTGCTCCCCACTCACAGCCTCTACCCCAACTGCTCTATTTATTCCATCTTTCTTTGAGCAGAAAATAAACATAGAAGTCTAAAAGAAATGATAATTCACAGCCTATGATGGATCTATCTAAGCAACTAGCAAAACTAAAAGTCTAAAATATGAGCTCACATTTTCATATGCAAAAACTCCCCAAAAAGTATTCCAGGAAACATAATAATCTACAAAAACACAATAAATTCGTTAAAACAAAAGCAAACTATATCATTCCCAGGACACCTTAGGAAGAAGCATCCTTTGATTTTCACAAAGGAAACGGCTGGAGGGGTCACTTTTCCAAGGTCATAATGCCACATGCTATAAACATCTCTCCATCCTCAGAAGTGTAGATTCTGATGCCCAAGGGGTTAGAATTCCATAAAAGTATCCCCAAATCTGACTTTCGCGAGCACTGGCCATGCGCCCAGCTCTGGCAGCATTGATCTTGGTGAGCACCCCTAGAACAGATGCTGTCCTGAGTGAGATCTGGGAGTCCAATGACTAGTGGGGACCTCACCCTCCTGAGGTCTGGCTGCCAACTTTGCTCTGCTGGATGGGAACAGGGCGTATGCTCATGGAGCAGCTGGCCACTTCGGGGATTTCTGCTCTTCTCTCACTGAACCCACAGAAAACCTGAGGCAAGGATGTGAGAGGTGGTGCAGCTCACGAGGTAGCCCAGCCTCTTCTGGCCCAGTGCAAAGACAGGAAGAGGAAGGGTGGAGGAGTCTGAGTCCCAACAGGTAGGAATGGAGGATGGAGAGACATGGGGGGATGAGAGGAGAGGAAATACATGAACATGGGTATAGCAAACATGCCCCTGATGGTGACCAGCCAGTCAGGGAGGGAAACAGCAGCCTGTTCCATTGCCTTGGTGCCCCTTCGCTGCCTCAGACACACAGCACCCCACACAGCAGGCCCCCAAGTGCACCCAGGACCTACACAGAAGAAGATCTGCAAGCAGGGTCTGAGGCTGTGTAGAGCAGGAGCTCCCACCTGAGCCCCTGCTCACTGCCCAACTGCTGGTCGGAGAGAAAGCAAGGGGTGCAGGCAGCACACAGCACTGCGGGCTCAGAAGATTCACAGCAAGAGCCCTCCCCAGCCTGGAGGGCCCCGCCGCCCGTGAGGTGCTGGCGGGAGTGCTCTTCTCCCCCATCCCAAAGGCTCTCTCTAAGCCGCTTAGCTAGAAAGATTTTTTTTTTCCATGTCTTTTTCCCATGTAAAATACATTCAGAAAGATTCCTTAATCAGGACACATGAAGCACATTCCACTCCATGCTGCTTCTCTTTCCAGCTAAGGGTTGAAAGCAGGAAGGGCCTCCCAGAATGAGGAAGAGTAAGACTGGGGGATGAGTTCAGTTCCAGCACAGTCTCCTTCCTATCCCACACCCTTGAGGCTTGCCTGGGCCCATGGAACCTTTCTCATGGATGCCACTGATCCCCTAGGATGGTCCTCACCCCCTATGCTTAGTAACCAATTAACATCCTTCAAGGCACAGCCTCAGAGGGTGTGTCCCCTGCTAACGAAGCCACTGAAGGTCCCCTGTGCCTACTGATAAGGCCTAAGTCCTGGCCTCTGTGTGCATGGTCAGGGGGATCATGCCAGGCTGTGACCTCCTGCCTTTGCTCCTGCCCCTGCTGGGATGGAAGCTGTTCCCGCATCCCTCCTGGGCAGAGCCCTTGAAGCCTACAGGGCCTGTCTGATATCACCTCCTCCAGGACTCCCACTATGTCCCCTGTAGGATGCGTTGCATCTCCCTGATGGTGCTGCCCTTCGTGCTGTGGGCCGTGTACTTCAATGTCACCACTGCTCCCCACCACGGCCAGACCCCAGTCACCCACACCTGCTACACAGACCAGTCACTGAATATCTGCAGGGCTGAGCCAGTTCTCTTCCTCTTTGCCCACGTTAAGAGCACGGGTCCTACCCATACCCCAACAACCACAGAAAACCCCTATCACGAACCCAATGCCTCACCAAAGCCCCCAACACACCCTCGCCTGCCCAGCAGCACACAGCTGCTGATGTGATTAGTCAGCACCACCTGATTTATGACTAAGCAAATGGTCACACTTCGGGGAGGATGGAAGCAGGGCTGGGGTGGGGCTGCCATTCCTTGCACAGCCAAAGGTCATGGGGGACTCACTCTGACTCCTCACAAACACCCCAAGTAAGGCTGCTTTCACCCAGCCTCGTGGGCACGGGGCACACAGACACACACCCTCTTCCAGGCCACAGCTCTGCATTTTGGGTCCCTGAGCCATCCCAGTAGGATGTCAAATCCCTCTCCTGTTCTTACTCTGCTCAAACTACTCCCCAAGCCAGCAGGGAGGTGAACCACGCTGACCCGTGTTGTTCCATTTAGGTCTTGTCCCCCAACAGTGGGCAAGATGATGCCCTCCATGACCAAAAGTATTTACCCCAAGTGCCCCCAGGCCTT
This sequence comes from Plecturocebus donacophilus, assembly GCA_004027715.1. NCBI lineage: Eukaryota > Metazoa > Chordata > Mammalia > Primates > Pitheciidae > Plecturocebus > Plecturocebus donacophilus. The sequence goes on from PVKP010009320.1 coordinate 54,675, forward strand.
CCCATTAGGCAACTGTGCCCATCAGGCTCAGCTGCTGGCCAGGCCTGGCCTCCTTGGCATAAGCTGAGGCAGAGCTGCACATGGTGCATACTTCACTGCAATAAAGACGGCTTTCATTCCCTATTCAGGTCAACCCACAATGCTCAATGAAAAACACTGACCAAATTCACAGAGGGATGGTGCTTACAGATCCACAGATAAGTCAACCGTTTAGAAAAAGAATGTTTCTCCAGAGAACAGCACTCCATGGGCAAAATAAGCGTCCTGAGTCAGCCAACAAAAGCTCTGCCGTGCACTCTGGACTTGAAGTACAGAGTCCTGAATGCTGTACCCAAAGAATGACAGGGTGCCAGCCAGGCTGAGCCCTCCTTGGAAGGCCCAGACCATGTCTCTTTCCACTAATCGGTCAGTGATGGCCCTGCCTTACCCTCTGGGGGGCTTGAAGAGACCCTCCTCCCTTTGGCCCAGCTTGGTGGTTGTGGGCAGAGTAGCACGGGCTGGGATATGGGAACCTTAAGAGCTCACCACACTCCAAGGCTCCCCTATCTCTCTGCTGTGTAAAAGCAACCCTGAGGTCCCAAAGGATTCTGACTTATCAGAATGCAGTCCCTGACTTTAGCCCACACCCACCTTCCCCCACAGGCAGGGCCAGACCTTACTCAGCCTGTCTTTGAGGGAGCAAGAATCAGAGCTGGCAGTGAACTCAGGACAGTTCTGCCAGAGGAGGCTTCACCCTCTGAGCAGTGCCCTGGAGTAAAGTAAGAGGCTGCACCGTGAAGAGGGTAGAAGAGCAGGAAAGGAGAGGAAAAGGCAAGCTTGCAGGAGGAGGGAGGAAGGTAGGAAAGGATGTTTCTTCTCCTTCCTTTGCCAGCTTCACATCCATTTAAGCTGGTAGCTGGAGATGCAAAATGAACAAGCCCAAGCCCTGACATCAAGGAGGAAGCACCACGGGAAGAAGGCATAGAAACAAAAAGGACAAACTGGAAAAACAGCCACACTGGACGGAGGAACACAGGTGGGGAATTCAGAGAACGACGAAGGGCTCCACAGTCGGGGGGGAGGGGGCAGGACAAGCGGGGCCTGGAGGATGAGCTGGCATGTGCCCGGCGGGTGGGGAAAAGACGCACAGGAGGGTAGACAGCGGGCCCTCGGGAGTGAGGCCAGGGAAGGCGGGAGGCAGGGCTCAGAGTCATGGCTGGAAATGGAGGTGAGGCAGAGAGCAAGGACAAGCCTAAAAGCTAGGTGCAGCCTGGTGCATAAAAAGGGAGGAGAGCTGCAGTGTGGCTCACCCTGAGGAGGGTGCAGAAGTAGAAAGATGGCACTGGGTATGGGGCATAAAGTGGGTCCAAGAGCAGTGCCCTGGGGGCAGGGAAGCCAGTGGGGAGCCTAGTGGGACACTCTGGTCTGAACTCAAAGAATGGGGGCACAGAGGGGTGCTGGGGAGCGAGCATGACTTGCCAAGGGGGCAGGGGGAGGAGAGTGAAGCTGAGTTTCCAACTTGGACAACTGGGTAGGGGAAGGTGGTGGTGGTGCCATTCACCAAGAGAGGAAACGATTGGGAGGAATACTGTGGGGTGGGGACCAATGGACACTAGGACACTCCCTCGCCTCCACTCAGTCCTTGCAAACAGCCCTAGGCAAATGGCATGGCTCAACGCCTTGGGGGCTTTGGCATCCCCCATTAGTACCCCAATCTCACCTGCATCCAAATGTTGTCTGCAGCAAAGTAGTGATTCCCACGCAGAAGAAAATGGTCCCGATGAGCTGACTGGTGGCCCACTGGTCATACCCCACACACATAGCATCGGCCAGCAGGAAGGGCACCGCAATTGTGCCACTGAAGCAGGTCAGGTAGTGCTGCGGGCAGGAGGAGAGTCACAGGAGAAACAGTAAACTGTTTCTTGTTTATTCTGGATTTCATCCTGACTCTTCTTTCTTAATGTTGTTAAAAAATAGCCCACATAAAGAATCTCCTTGGTGTTTTAGATATACATTCTTGTATACCTAAAGAATGTTTTTTACCTTCTCTTTTAGCATTTCTCCTTTTTTGTTGTTGACACAGAGTTTCACTCTCATTGCCCTGGATGGAGTACAATGGCACGATCTTGGCTCACTGCGACCTCTGTCCCGCAGGCTCAAGCAATTCTGCTTCAAGTAGCTGAGATAACAGGCACGTGCCCCCATGTCTGGCTAATTTTTGTATTTTTTGTAGCGATGGGGTTTCGCCATGTTGGCCAGGCTGGTGTCAAACACCTGGGCTCAAACAATCTGCCTACCTCTCCCTCCCAAAGTGCTGGGATTACAGGCATGAGCCACCGCACCCAGCTGCATTTCTCCTTTTTATTACATTTTCTTGCTTTATTACTCACTGTCATTATTACTTATTACTTGGATGAATCCATGCCTCACAAACGACAACAGTCAATACAAGCACTGGTGATAATTTATTCATGTAATTCTTATGAAATATTTGGGGTTTTTCCCCAAAATCCTTTTCAGCATAAATTGCTAAAACCATAAGGCCTTTCTCCTCTAATCTGTTATCATGAATTGTGATGTGCTGAACTATTCTGGCATGCTTGAAACAAACCCTAGTTAGTCATGCTGTATTTTTCTTCTGGGATTTGATTTGCTAATATTTTATACAGAATTTTGCATCTACATTCCTAAGTTAATTAGTCTACTTCTTTAAAAAAGTTCTTTCATGTCTGGGGATTAAAGTTACATAAGCTTCATAAGTTACATACGCATGGGGGGTTTTCTGTCTTTATCTGTGAGCTGGCATTGTTTCTGCAAACAAAGAATTCATCGGTTCTGGTCAGGGCAGGGTTAAGGGCAGATGGTAGCTGTGGGAATCTTCCAGAAAGAAGCCCATCCCACTTACCTTTGGAACCTCTTCCGCTATACCCGTAGCCCCAGTAGGATAGTCCCAGCACTCACAACTCACTTCCCTCCCTTCCTCTGTTGATCAGTTCCATTTCTGTTCTGCAAATTTCCTACTTTTCTTCCAGCAGCTTCCCATTTCTGCCCACATTTGCCAAACATGCCACATGTAGCCCATGAAGCCCAATTGTATAGGAGTTTCCTGGGGTGAAATATTCCTGTTCAGGATGTCTCAGGGCTGCTCCCAAGTTTATGTATTCTGAATGGTCAGGAAGGACATGACACAGGTGGGATTTCCCACTCCTGTCTGACCAGGGAAGACTGCTAGAAACATCAAAAAGTGTGTTTCCTGAATCTGGTTCAGAATTCTTGGCCCAAGGTAGATTACTTGCCAAGGCCACTCAGCTCCTTTAGCTCTGACTCCTCCCCTACTCAACAGACACCTGCCAGTCTGCATTACCATGTACTTCGACACCTGACAGAGAGTGAGGGAAGGGCAAGGAAACAGGAAACTCGACGAAAGCACCCAACTGTTGGCAGGCACGACCCTGCCCCAGGGTGAATAAACCTCTCTGGACAATGAGATGGATTTTCTCAGCACCTGGGATGCCTTAGGTTGAACTGATCACACAAACTTGAGAAAGGAAAAATGGTAAGTCAGACCTCAGAACAGAGTCCAAGTTAAAACCAAAGCAAATACAGGCCTGGGGTGTGCATCTAAGAAAAGACCCTCCCCACATTGTCCCCGTTCTCCAAAACATCCCACGTTAATCCTATAAAAGGAAACAGGGTGCTGAAGACAGAGGAGGGAAGTACCAAACACACTGGAGGCCTCCATCAGCTATGTGACCACCCACCTTGTCCCTGAGCCTGCCTGCCCTCCCCTCCCTCTGGAAGCTGCCGCAGACGATGCTACCGCTACCATGGCAAGTTTCCCTTCTTTTAAGATATAAGACTGAAACCTACCATTTAGGTCCTGGCCAACACGGCACTTCTCAGGGCAACTTGTGTTTCACGGCAGAGGTTACCATGATTTTGGGTGGGTTAACTAGGCCAGGGATGGGAGACGAAAATTCATTTCTCTCTACTCTTCAACTTTTCTCCTTCCTCTATGCTTCCTACAAGTCTATCCCCTTTCTCTTCCTTTTTGTCACTGCTCTTGCTTGTCCCCTAAACATCTTCCTTCTTTCTTTTTCCCTGGTAATCCACTCTATCTGTTCTTTTCTTTCTCCTCGCTATGATGTCAACAATTCGCATTCACCACTTTTTTATTTTCGAGACAGGGTCTCACTCTGTCTACCAGGCTGAAGTAGAGTGGTGCAATCACAGCTCACTGCAACCTCAATCTCAAAGGCTCAAGTGATCCTCCCGCCTCAGCCTCTTGAGTAGCTGGGACTATGGGCACACACGACCACACACAGCTAATTTTTGTATTTTTTGTAGAGGTGGACTTTTGCCATGTCACCCAGGCTAGTCTTGAGCTCCTAGGTTCAAGTCATCTGCCCAACTCAGCCTCCAAAACTGGTAGGATTACAGGCATGAGCAACCATGCCCAGCCCCTACTCATCACTCTTAAAAGAGGAATTTATAAAAGTCTTCAATAAACAAAAATCAAAGTTGAATTTTTTAAAAATTCCAGATGGTAGACAATGCAAACACCTGCTGGTGGTTACACATCCTACAGGAACCATCTTACCTGCAACCCCAGAAATATACACAGGTACCAGGGAGGAACATCTTCTATGGTGTAAATCATGTCCGATCGCTGGGGATCCAGACTGCCAGTGCTATCCAGGGTCTCGGCGAGAGAGCTCTGTGAGCAAGAGGGGGAAAAGGAAGTACTCATTAAACGTGAAGATCAATGTTAGCTCAGCCATGTACAGGCCATCGTTACAGATAAACAACTTTATCGACTGGCTGCTGTTTTCCTACAATTTTGAGCCTTGGCTATCTTTGAAGCAAGGCTCAAGTACTCTCGCTCTCTGGGATGCTCAATCCTCAGAATTCGGGAAGTCAGTGTACTTTGGCAACAGCTCATCCCTGAGAGCACTGAGCTTGCTCAGAGCTTCTCCCCAGGCCTGGGGATCTTCCTGCATGGACATACATGCTCCCAGGTTGAGACCACAAAATGATACCTTGGCATAGGCAGTTCTTGAGTGAGACCTGCAACCTTAGAAAATGTTAACCACTTTCAAATAGACAGCACACTGATCTGCCCCTCCCAGCCCACTTTATCCCTGCAAGTAAAAAAGATCTTGGTACTTTAAAGTTCTTCACCCTCCTATCCAGACACTATTGCTCAGATAACGTCAGGTGAAAAAAGCAAAATTCCGAAGTATATAAACATGGTGATTTGAAATCTGTTTAAAAAACAAAACATTAAAAATGTATTGATCGTTGAGGTGACAGGTTTTTTTTCTTTTTCCCCTAGCACTAGTAAAAAAAAAAAAAATTAACATTAGTGTTGCATGCTTTTTAAGCCAAAATCATCACCAAGACCAGTTATTTTAGGTTAGAGTCCAGCCTCTTCCAGTCACCCCCAGCATCAGTTCTGAACTCATGCAGCATCTGAGCCAAACAGAAAACTCCAGGTAGCCCTGAGTTCCCCAAGAGAACCTCAAAACTGCTCTGGTTTCAAAAATCACACAAATAATCTTTTCTTGGAATTTCTACAAACAATCGTTTCTTAGAATCCAAGATGTGTATCTCATTCTTTAAGATCTTTTATAACCTAGCAAACAAAGTGCTTAACAGGAAACAAAATGGAAAGACATCCCACAAAAAGACGAAGATGATGGCATTCTGGCCATTGATGGTATCTAGCCCAATAAGTGCCCTCTGGTCTGATGAATTTGGCCCACGAAAAAATGCTCTTTCCATGCGTTCCACATGGAGGTGAAAGGGGTTTGGGGCTCAATACCTTAAACGAAAGAAGAGACACAGTTCACCCTCACCTTCCACAGCCAGAAGGTAAATGTCTGAAGGAAACTGACATCTGATCTAATCCAAATGCAACTGAATATGACCTTTTGGGTAAAACTTTCTCTTCCGTCCTAACAAGGGATACTGGCAAATTTGCATCATTGAATTCATTACAATGGATTATGGATCTCTTTAAAAACTTGTTGGAAAAAAATGGTAGAAAAAGTATATATGTGTGTGAGAGGTGTGGCATGTAGTGATGTATGATAAAGATTAGCTCAGCAGGTCTGGGCTGCCCAACCCTGCACATTTCAAAGAAAGGGTTGACTCTTGCCTGGCACATGGGGGATAACCGAGCTCTTGAGATTTCTGCCTCTTAAACATGTCTTTTTAGGCCTAGTGCGGTGACTCACACCTGTGGTCCCAGCACTCTAGGATGCTAAGGTGTGAGGATCACTTGAAGCCAGGGTTCAAGAACAGTCTGGGCAACATAGAGGCCCCTTCTCGTGTGTGTGTGTGTGTGTGTGTGTGTGTGTGCACGCGCGCGTGTGTGTGCGTGTGTGTGTGTTTATTTTATTTTATTTAACCTGAAATTTGGCAACAAACCCTGGACACCAAGGCTCGGGTGAGCTTCCCTGGTTGAATGAGTGTTATCACACATCATTGCTGGGAAAACGGAACCCTGCCTGTATGACTCCACTGGGAGAGGATGGCTGCAAGATTGCACCTGGTGTCTACCAGACCCTGCCTATGTGCCTTTTTCTGTTGCTGATTTTAATCTGTATCCTTTCTCTGTTTAAAAAACAAAACAACAACAACAACAAAAACCCTTAACTGTGAGTAAAACAGCTTGCCGAATTCTCCAAGTCTTTCTAGTTAATCACAGAACCTGATTTGGGAACTCCTTAACTGAGGTCACCATTTTGCTAACATGATAGAATTATGGACATGGGGCTCACTAGATAAACATCAGCTCAACAGCAGCGTTAGCTACAGCCACAGAGGTAGGAGTGCTGCTGCTCACAAGGTAACATGACAAAGCATTTCATCATGAAGAGAAATGTCTGAAGACAGAATATATGACACCAGCATAGACAAGTACAACCTGTTACACAATAATGTAAGCAACTTTTCTCTAACAATTCCAAAACCATTAGTTTTAATTATAAGGCAGATGAAAAGACTTTTTGGCCGGGTATGTTGGCTCACATGTGTAGTCTCAGCCCTTTGGGAGGCCGAGGCAGGTAGATCACCTGAGGTCAGAAGTTCAAGACTAGCCTGGCCAATATGCTGAAATCCTGTTTCTACTAAAAATTAAAAAATTAGCTGGGTGTGGTGGTAGGTACCTATAATCTCAGCTATTCTGGAGGCTGAGGCAGGAGAATTGCTTGAACCCAGGAGGTGGAGGTTGTAGTGACCTGAGATCACACCACTGCTCTCCGGCCTGGGCAACAGAGCAAGACTCCATCACAAAATTAAAAAAAAAAAAAAAAAAAAGACAAGACTTTTTGCATCCGTCCTTCCAGGCAGAGGTTAAGATGTACACACAGGCACATGTATGCACATGCACACATACAAACTTTTCTTAGTAATGAGGATAACCCTACAACTCAGAAACAAAACTAGTGCAAAGCTCCACAGCTGTATGAAGATGGTAGGGGAGGGGGCTGTGGTCAAGGGGATCAGACAACTGTGAGGCAGACGCGGTGCAGCCCCGCCTGATGGCAGAAGGACCGGTCTGGCCCTTGTGCACTCTGCGCGCTGTGGTGTCACACTCAGTGATCACCGTGTTCACCATGAGCTATTTTAAATATTGCAAAAACAAAAACCTCTAACAAGGTTTCTGTAAAAGATGACTACATGAATAATTATGTCACTTTAAAAAGACTTTCTATTGTATTCCATGGTCTGAAATAATCTTTTTTTTTTTTTTTAAATAATCTAAAGAACAAAAAAATTACCCATGCTCCAAAGAACAGAGTGAACTCAGAATGCTGTTCTCTGCCTGGAACCTTCTTAAAATTTTTAATAACCTTTGCTATCTCCTCTCTAGTCTAACAAATCTGGAGTCGATTGTAGTCTCTTTCTCTAGGAAATCATTTCCTCTAGAGCAAAGTCAGCACATATTTTTTATAAAGAGCTGTGTGGTAAATACTTCAAGGTTTGGGAGCCACATGTTCCTGTCACTGTAGCACGAATGCAGCCCTGGGCGATACGTACGTAAGTAAACAAAGAAATGTGGCTATGGCCCAGCAAAACTCTACTGACAAGAACAGGTATTAAACCAAATTTGGCTTGCCAACCCCTGTTGTAGCATTTCAAACTGATTATCCTAAAGTAGTATGTAATAGACTCTTGTACATTTCTTCTCCTTTTACTATACTAATGTATATTTGTACTTTCTAATTTTTTTCTTAATCAGGGCCACCAAAGATTGGGTAGACTGCTTAAGCTAAGAAGTTCGAGACAAGCCTGGGCAACAGATCGAGACCCTGTCTCAAAAAACAAACAAACGAAAAGTAGCTGGGTGTGGTGGCATACACATGTGGTCAGCTACTCAGGAGTCTGAGGTGGGAGCATCATTTGAGCCTGAGAGGTTGAGGCTGCAGTGAGCTATCAGCATGCCACTGCACTCTAGCCTAGGCAACAGAGATCTTGTCTCAAAAAAAAAAAAAATAACAAAATAGGATGGTGGCTCACGTCTGTAATCCCAGCACTTTGGGAGGCTGAGGAAGGCCAATCACTTGAGGTCAGCCTGGCCAACATGGCGAAACCCCACAACCCCATCTCTACTAAAAATACAAAAACTAGCTGCATGTAGTGGCATATGCCTGTAGTCCCAGCTACTCCGGAGGCTGAGGCAGGAGAATCGCTTGAACTCAGGAGGTAGAGGCTGCAGTAAGCCAAGATCTCACCACTGCACTCCCGCCTGGGCAACAGAGTGAGACTCTGTCTCAAAACCAAAAAACAACCCCCAAAAATCAATTTCCTCATTCTTTTCAATAAGCCAGCTTTTGAGTTCTAGTTAAACATGGTAGATTGATCATGTGTCATTTCTTCTAAGTCCTAAAAACGCAGAAGGAATAAATACAATACAAATCTACAAGGACAAAGCAAAGAGGAGAGAAAATGAGATTAACATTTTTTTTTAAATATGGAAAGTGTTTGGCTGATTTGTGACCAACGTGGGAGAGGGAAGGAATGCACAGGCTGGGTGCTCATAGAAGGATGCTGTGAAGAGTTGGGCCGGCTCACCAGCAGGACCCCAAGGAGTGCTATGCTTGGATGCACTCAACAGCGTAGTGATGGGGAGAGGACACATCTTAACTCTGCAAACTGGTCAGACAGCATGTTAACTACTGCTATCCTCCTCCTTCAAGACACAAAAATGTATGGCTTGAAGAATATAAACTGGAAAGCCCTCAGACTGAGGAATACCACACAGCAATCAAGGAAAACATCAACAGCAGGATACTCATCTTCCAGTATGCCAAAAACCAGGTCACAGAAGCCAGACTTATACCCACAGGAGACCACACGATTCCTTTCTAGAGAAAGCTGATCAGCCCAAAGGCAAGAGAGTGACATCTATAGATCCCACAGAGACAACACAGCTTTCCACCTGATCATTCAAGGGCAGGCCCACAATTAGATAAACTTCATCACACCCAAAGACCTCACAATCCTATCATTTACTGCCTCATATCCTGGTGACTCATGCCTGTGATCCCAGCACTTTGGGAGGCCAAAGCGAGCAGATTACTTGAAGTCAGAAGTTCCAGGCCAGCCTGGCCAACATGGCAAAACCCCGTCTCTAACAAAAGTAGAAAAATTAGTCGGGTGTGGTGGTGCATGCCTGTGATCCCAGCTATTCAGGAGGCACAGGCTGAGGTATGAGAACTGCTTGAACCTCGGGGGACACAGTTTGCAGTGAGCTGAGATTGCGCCACTGCATTCCAGCCTGGACGACAGAGCAAGATTGTCTCAAAAAACAAAATAAAAATGTACTGAAGTTACATAAGAAACTGTCTTTTAAGGAAATACACATGCAGTATTTAGGAATAAAAGGGCATTATGTCTGCAAGATTCAAACAGCTCAGAAATAATAATATGCCTACAAGAATGATTAAGAAAATACAGTAAAATGTTAACATCTGGGGCATCTGTGTGTGTGTACCTATATGGAAAGTGATATAGAATATACAAACAAGTAGAATATCCCTTATCTGAAAATGCTTAGAACCCAAAATGTTTTGGATTTCAGATTTTTTGGGATTTTGGAATACTTACTGGTTGAGCATCCCAATCCCAAAACCCAAATCCAAAATGCTCCAATGAGCAAGCACTTCCTTTGAGCATCATGTCAGTACTCAAAAAGTTTCAGGTACTGGAACATTGCAGATTTTAAATCTCAGCTTTAGGATGATTACTCTGCATCAGATTGCCAGCTGCTGGTTACATAGAATATATAAAGAATGGAGGGGGTACATTTTCAACTTTCTCATTAAATTTTTTGGACTATTTACTATTAGACAAGCAAGTTAAAGTAAATGCCATTTTTTTTTTAGGAACAGCTAGTCCTTTAACAAAAGATGGCTTAAAAAGAACCCATAAGGATCAAAAGTCAGAAAAGGCCTTTTATGTTTTGTTTTGAGACAGTCTCACTCTGTCACCCAGGCTGGAGTACAGTGGCACCATCTTGGCTCACTGCAATCTCCATTTCCTGGATTCAAGTGATTCCCTTGCCTCAGCCTCCCAAGTAGCCAGGATCACAGGCGTGTGCCATCAAGCCCGGCTAAATTTGTGTGTGTGTGTGTATTTTTAGTAGAGACAGGGTTTCACCATGTTGCCCAAGCTCGTTTTGAACTCCTGAGCTCAGGCAATCTGCTCACCTTGGCCTCCCAAAGTGCTGGCATTAGAGGCGTGAGCCACCTATCTGGCCCAAGTCAGAAAAGGTCTTTAACTCAAAAAAAAGTAGATCTCAAAGTTCTGACGACAATTTAATTTTATCTTGTATTTAATATGATAATTGCAACTATGCATTTGAAACAACAGGCAGCAAAAGGCCCAGTGGCACACAGGGCAGAACATCGAGCGGAGGCTTGTTAATAACCACCTTACATGCCACTCCGCTCACACTGTGGCAATCCCTGCTTCCTGAGAGCCTTTTGACGGGGTGCGGTGGCTCACACCTGTAATCCCAGCACTTTGGGAGGCCAAGGTGGGCAGATCACCTGAGGCTGGGAGTTTGAGGCCAGCCTGGCCAACACGGAGAAACCCCGTCTCTACTAAAAACACAAGAACATTAGCCAGGCATTGTGGCTTGTGCCTGTGGTCCCAGCTACTCAGGAGCCTGAGGTAGGAGAATCACTCGAACCAGGAAGGCAAAGATTGCAGTGAGCCAAAATTGGGCCACTATACTCTAGCCTGGGTAACAGAGTGAAACCCTGTCTCAAAAAAAAAAAAAAAAAAAAAAAAAAAAAGGCAGCCAACTGAGGGTCTGGCCTAAGGACTAGCACTTTTTTATTTTTTTTGAGACAGAGTCTCACTCTGTCACACAGGTAGGAGAGCAGTGGTGCCATTTTAGCTCACTACAACCTCCACCTCCTAGATTTAAGCAATTCTCCTGCCTCAGCCTCCTGAGTACCTGCAACCACAGGCATGCGATATCACTCCTGGCTAATTTTTGTATTTTTAGTAGAGATGGGGTTTTACCACGTTGGCCAGGCTGGTCTTGAACTCCTGACCTCAAGTGATCTGCTCATCTCAGCCTTCCAAAATGCTGTGATTTCAGGCATGAGCCACCACACCCAGCCCGACTAGCACTATTTAATGTGGCAGCTCTTCTCCCTGTCCTCCTTATTTCATAAAGTAAGAAAAATGGCGAGGAAAATATGAAGATACTCCATTTCATTGGTATTCAAGGAAACGCAACTGTATCAATGTTTAGACAATGAAAAAATGTTCACCCAAACAGGAAAATATACATACAGCATAAATGTGCTAGAGACATTTTTCCTGCAACTAGGTCCCTCCCATTAGCAAAAGATAAAGCTAAGCCCCAAGGTGTTAATGCTCCTTACTATTTATTTCTAAACACGGCCTCCAGACAGAGAAGGAGAAGTCTAAAGACACGACAGCCTGGAATCATGTCATATAGGATTATACGTGGCCCCAAGAAGTCTGTGAAGAAGCGCTTTGCTACAAGATGGGCCGTGAGAAAGCTGCGGCCTGGCAAGTGGGGCGTGCCTCACTGCAAACCGCTGGCAGCAACCCACATGCCAAACACCACTGCACTAACCTCTGAGGAGCAGCCTGGAACCCTGCACTTCTAGAATTTCAGTAACCCTGCATGAATCTACTTAATTAACCTCCATAAAATTTATAATAGCTCCAAGCAACAGGAAAATAATAACAATATTGATTGAGAGGTAAAAAGAAAATTTCCGTTTCCTAAACTGGAATTTTGTTTAAAAGGGCAAAAAAAATTTGGTGATTCCAGAATTTTAATACAGGTTAGTTGTTCTCAGTCACTTCAGTGATTATACTGTGAACTCACCATGCTAATACCCAAGTCAGGTACTCTTATTTCTATGTGTGAACTTCTGAGTGATCTGTTATTAGAATACATAGTATATACTGTCTACAGTGCAATACTGTGGTTCCAGAATAGAATTTCTCATTACACAAATTGTTCAGTTTCTCATTATGTAAGTTGAAAATTAGTAAATTTTCACAGTAAAAATAAAACCTGTATTTTAAAGTAAAAAAATCAAAGTCTTGGAGCGGCAATACAATTTGGAAATATCAGATTATCTAACTTCTCACGTGTTAGGCACCATGGTAGATACAAGGAAAAAAAGAAACCAGGATATCTGTACCCACTTTATTTTTAGTTATGTATTTATTTATTTTATTTTTTAGAGACAAGGTCTTACTCTGTCTCCCCGGCTACAGTGCAGTGGCATGATCACAGCCCACTGTAGCCTCAAACTCTTGGGCTCAAGCTATCTGCCTGCCTCCTGAGTAGCTGCTACTATAGGCACACACCACCACACCTGGATAATTATTTCATGTTTTTTGTGGAGATGGGATCTCACTATGTTGCTCAGGCTGGTCTCAAACTCCTGGCCTCAAGCAATCTTCCTGCTCCAGCCTCCCAAAGTGTTGGGATTAAAGTTGGGAGCCACTGCACCCAGACTGGAGCCACTGTGGGCAACTCTTTCCTGACCTCTACAGTCACATAGTCTGACCATTTAAGGAGATGAAATGAGGCACAGAGCAAAACAAAAATAAACAAAAACAAAAAACTACAAACACGATTCTCCCACTTTAATGTACTATTTACATTGCTTTGGTCAAAGCTCAAAAGCATTTTCATAGACTGTATAAACTACTTACTGATTTCCCTTATTCTCTCATTTACTACACATGCATATGTGACAGGCACGATGCTAATAGCTTCACATAAATATTATTTCATCCAATCCTCACAACAACCATAAGATAGATGTTGATATTTTTATTCCCATTTTAGAGATGGGGAACTGAGCCCCAGAGAACTTCTATAATTTCCTCAGTCTGACTCATATTTGCACCCAGACCTGATGCCAGACCCCAAGTTCTTACAGAGCTATTCTCTGTAGCTCCTCCTACTTCCCTTATAAAGAAAACACACCCTCTTGGGGATCAGAGACCAAGGCCTAGACGAAGGTCACGCAGGTGCCTGCACAGGATCCAGATCTGGGGCAGCACTTGTGGGAGATGATGGAGGTGGGGATGGGGTTATGGGGTGAAGGAAGGGGTACCTTTTCTGCAATGCCGTTTTCCGTAGTGTAGATCGCCATAAGCTCGGTGTCCTCGTTGTCCTGCTCACCACTGGAGGTGGCGCCTCCATTTATCACCACCTGCAGAGACACTTTAATTAGAGGCTGTTTCAGTGTGAACCACATTTCCCCCTCACCGCCCCCCGCAAAAGCCTTTTGTAATTCACCTGGTGAGTGCATGACCAGGCATGGTTTTGATTAAGAAACATACTCCAAGTCCCATATGGGGAGGCTGCTTGGGCAAGAGACTCAGCCAGGGAGAACAGAAATAAAATCCCAGAGCAAACTCAGCAGGGGGACCCCCACATCCTCCAGACCAAGGGAAGTTTGGCTCAGAGGCCCACACTGCCTTACTTGTGTGACCAGGCCCTGGCTAAATAGGTGAGAGTGCCCTGAGCTGCCTCGGTTAAGATCCCTGCCCACATAACCACTTAAGGGTGACTTCCTGCCCCCAGGTGAAATGTCCTAGCTGGAGGAACTCAAGGTCTGCTGTTCACCTAAGTCAACCA
>PVKP010009321.1:0-50601 GCA_004027715.1 Plecturocebus donacophilus
GGCAATAAAACAAGAATCCCATTCTCTCTCCCTCTTTCTCTTCCTCTTTCTTTCTCTCTTTCGTTTCTTTTTTTTCTTTCTTTCTTTTGCTGTTCTTTCTCTCTCCTTTTCTCTCTTTTTCTAAAATCTCTTCCTCTTTCTTTCTCTCTTTCATTCTTTTCTTTCTTTTGCTGTTTCTTTCGCCTTTTCTCTCTTTTTCTAGAATGTCTTCCTGTTTCTTTCTTTCATTCTTTTTATTCTAAAAAAAAAAAAAAATACCATAAGGCAAACAATGCTATATTTGATACTGTCAATATTCAAAATGTATTTATAATCCAAACAAACTTTAGGAAACAGCAGCGGTCTAAAAGTAGATATTTGAAGCCTATAACGATGATTATTTAGCATGTGGGAAGAATTTCTACAAATTAGTGAGAAAAATAAGCAATGTAACTGAAAAATCATTAAAAGGAACAGGCAGCTCACAGCAGAGATTCTGAACCTTACCTAGTAATTGGGAAATGCAAATTAAAAAGCTACCATTTTATTCTCATTAGTCTGTTTGGGAATATTCATAATATCTGCTGTCATCAAATGTTAGCAGAGATGTGGGAAGTGAGTTGTATACTATGAGTTATACACTATGAGTTGGAGTGATATTTTAGCCACTTAGCAGAACACTCTGACAATTCTAGCAAAATGGAAAATGCACGTTATCTGCAACTCAGTGATTCTTGTTTCTATGCACGTGCCCTAGAGAAGCTCTTATACACGTGCATGGGAAAACATGCATTGTATCTTACAGTGGAGAACTAGAAAGAACCTAATGGTCTCTCAGCAGAGAATGGATAAATAAAGTGTGTCATGTGTAGCTGGCTTTCCTTATCCATAGACTCCACATTCGTGGATTCAACCAACTACAGATTGAAAATACTTGAAAAAAATTGTGTCTGTACTGAACTGTGTCTTGCCCAAAGCCTGCCATGCCCCACACACATCGGTGCATGACTTTGCCTCTCACTGACGTAATCAATGATGAGGAACAGTCAAACTGTAAAGTTAAAGGTCTCCAAAGGGATAATCAACAGACCTAGAATTGCTTCAGATGTAATCTTTATTCTAGATATGGCTTGAATTCCTCAGCTTTAATGAGCATATTTACAAATATAAATGTTCATATGGGTACATGTTAAACTGTGAAAAATAGTAGTATTGGACAAATGAAATATACCTTGGGTTTTTTTTTCAGGTATCTACGAATATTTCAAAATGTGGACCTATCTAGCAATTTTTACTTTAGGTAAGTTTGAGGTTAGTTTTGCTCCTATTAATCACATAAACTTTTATATTATTTTCCAGAGGGCAAAAACAGAATGAGAACATAGTAGTACTTCTTCTGTTTCTTTTTAGTCAACTTGTTTTATCTAAAAGCATTAAAATATAGCTATTTCTTCCTTTTAAAAATCTTAATCTGAAAATCCAAATAGATAAATTAAAGGATATTTATTCTCATTATAAAAATCATCTTTGTTTTAGGTAGGATTTAATGTATTTTAAAGAAATATTCTCATTTTGTAATCTTAAATTACAAAAATGAAATTTGCATTCAGCCTCTGATACAGAGTTGTAACAATTTCATGATTCAACTTTTAGTAAATAATCTGGCAAAATTTGGTAAAAATAAATTCAAAATAGGAAGAACTGTTGCAATACTGATGTACTGCTGGTGACATTGTAAATTAACAGTTTCCTGAGATGGAATGTAGCATTGAACATATACAAAAATATGTCCTAAGAAAACCAGGAGCAAAAATACAAATATCCTTTGTAAAGAGATATTTATAACTTCTCTATTTATAATAGCCCAAACAAGCAAACCAAATAATCCAGGGACAACCCAAATACTGGTAATTGAAGAACAGGCAAGTAAATGGTTAGAGCATCATGATAAGTATTATACTACCATTGATGTGACTAGTATGTGAGCCTGATAGATGTAATTATTGTGATAGATGGAAAATTCTATCAGCTATAATATCCAAACTAAAAATAGAACACAATAAGGACTTGAGTCATAAGGACCAAAGGAGGACCTAGAGCATTTGTAGCTATTGGTGTTATATACTACTGACAGGGTACTTTGTATTTTAAAAAAATTATTTTAAATTATTAATATAGTTAACTATTTCTTTATGAAAGAAAGAAAAACATTTCTACTACATAGGGTGAATTATGTCTTTATTGATGCAAACATGAAGGAAGTTAATTATTTTAACAGAAATGGAGCAAAGGGCTCCTAAAGAAATAGTTTTTACCTCCACAAACGTTTATTGAATGTATATTTCCATTGTATTTTTCACCGTCTTCTAGTTTTCAGTCTTTATGACTAACTTTATAGTGTCTGTCAATTATTATTGAAGCTCAGTGCTATTGTTAGAAATGGCCTTTTTTTTGCTTCATATTTCTCAGTTTTGTCTGTATTTTTATACTGAGTTCTGATCAAGTCATTCTATAAGTAAATACATGTAGGTTCAAGTTTTTGTGCCTCATAAGTAGACTTTTAAAAAGGTTATAATATATTCTTAAGAATCTCTAGAATAAAGCAATTGTTTTAAATAGAAAGAATTGATTGTTAAAAATCAGAAACCAACCTCTTAATATAATTTTTTATCCCTTTGAGATTAGATGCTATTAAAATGAATGGATTCATCAAGCAAATGTGATACAATTGAATTTCACAGATGAAACAAATCAATTTCAACCAAATTATATAAATAAAGAAATGATAATTAAAATAATGTTTATGACTCTCCAGACAGAATTGTAACCATTTTAAAATATGACTAAAGTACTTTAAAAACAAATTTGTATAAACACAAAATATTTTTGTATAATTTTTATAATATATTCAAATTTGTATAAAGTATTCAAACTACTTTCTGAAATTCTGTGCTAAAAATATATAGCTAGGCCCCTTTAGGATTTCCAGTAAAAACTGGAAAGTCCCCCCACACATACTTAAGAAATACATATATATATGTACATACACACACACTACAAATATATATATGTATAGTATATATATACACTATGTATATATGCATATTTTTAATATATTTATGTATATTTATATAGAGTATAAATGTGCATATACTCTATCTAAGTATAGAGTATAAATATATTTATATGTTTATATATAGATACTTTTAAAATATCTCTAGCTATATATAGAGCGAGAGCTAGAGATACTTATTTAAAAAATATTTATTATGTGAGATCAAAATTGAATGACTTTCTTTTGGCCTAAAGGCCAAATTTAATTTGCACAGAGACGATTATATTTTTTGAATGCCTTTTACTCTCCTAAAACATGTTTCACTGTAATGGCCTATATTGTTTGCTTATTTATGTTTTATTATGAAGTCAGTTATGATACCACCATAAATAATTAATAGAATTATTTTCACTCCTGGGTAAACTAGAGTACAGAATTATGCAGATTGCAGTGGATTTTGTAATATCCAAAACCCCATACAGATTCATAGAAGATGTAACCCTGTTTGCACAAGACCATGAAATTAGATTGATTTTAGTATGAAGGAAAAAATGCACATATGCACATTGTACAAATCAAAGAATGTAGGTTACTGACATTGTCTTATGTATTTCCAGTCATGCAGATGCCTAGTCATGCAGTGAGGTTTTTATTTCTAATTACGTTTATATTTTGCTATGTTTTACAGTGCTTATTTGAACAGCATTGCTTCCAAATAAAGTAACAGGGGCTAAGTAATTTAGTTCACAGATTTTAATTCTATATGGGAGCCAAGACCATGAAATATGCTTTGCTTTTGTAATTCTTATTAAATTTCAATTCTGTCCTCAGTTACAGCTATGATTTGTCCCACTCACTTCAGTATAATCTCACTGTCTTGCGAATGCCTCTGGAGATGTTAAAGTCAGAAACTACCCAGAATCGCCAAGAGAGCTTTGACATCTTTGAAGATGAAGGATTAATTACACAAGGTGGAAGCGGTAGGTGGTCTTGGCATATCTAATGTATATTAATGTGGTATCCATGAAGTGACAGCTCATTAAATTCACTCACATTTTCCTTGTATTTCTCCATCCCTCATTGCTCTTTGTCCTTACGTGGGGTTGTTTTGGTATGTGAAGTTAACCAATTCATTTTTATAGAGATCATTAATCACCATGTGATTTCATCTGTAGGCCAGCCACCAAATTGTATGCTGATATTTTCTAGCAATATTCATGTACTTTTTATTGTATACATTCAAGCCTAGACTTTTACATGGAGTACAGAGGTGAAATTTATGTGGATAATTTTTTTTTAATTTAGATAATACGCACTACTTACTTTCCTTCATAGAGACCTATTTGTTATGGTCTGAGTTTTGAAAAAGATTTACCATGGGTTGCCTATTATGTGCTAGACATTTACATGTAATAAATATATTTAATATATTTATGTAAACATATAAATGGAGTACATGTTATATATGGAGTATATAAGTACAATATAAATATAAAAGTGTATTAAATTATACTTAAATATATTTAATATATTTATATGTTTATATAAATATATATTTAATATGTTTATATATAAGTATGTAAATATATCATATATAAATATGTAAATTGCTATTTCTCATAAAAACTCTGCTCAGTAGGTATAATGCTAGTTTTACAGAATTAAAGACTAAGTAGGAAACTGAGGCCTAGAAATTAAGATCATATGGCTATGTCGAGGCATCACTGTACAGGTCAAAGGTCATCATTACTTTGATGGGTCCCAGCTTGACCCATCAGTTCTGCATAGGCCCTGCCTCTGCAAGACTGCTGTAGGACGACTGCAGGACCACTCAGTGCCTCGTCTAGGGTACCCCTGAGATCCTGGACTAAACCAGTCACACAGTACTTTTATCACCAGGTTCTTGGGTCAGTCTAGCACTCTAAACCTAGAGGCATTGCTAATGTGAATGTTGTAAGGGAATCATTTCAATAGTGAAGACACTAGCTATGTTAAACTGACTGTGGGAAGTAAGTCAATAGTGTCTTTGGGCTCCTTGTGCCATGAAACTTAAATGATAGTGATGAAGATATGGGTGCAGAAGTGCAGAGGTAGAATCCAATCTAAAGTAGTCCCAGAAGATCTGCCCTTGCAGGACTCTCAAAAAGAGGCTGGGTTCTGTTAATGGTTTGCCAGATGTTGTGATCAACTTTAAAAAGGCTTAGGCTGTTACTTAAACTGAATTTATCCCTGTCATTCCCCTTGACTCTTGTTAGTTTACTTGATTGATCATCACTTGAGTTAAGGGCACCCTCCCTACTCCCAGATCATCTAGATCACATACATTTGCCGTGGTTCAGACACTCTGGTGGTAACCCATACCACTAGAGACAGATAGAGGGCAAGGCAACTAGTGTGTCTGAATATTTGCTGGCAACACTTCTGAATATCACCATTCGTAATACAAAGGCTGAAGTATTACTAAATTTGCCTACATGCTCTCCAAAATCTGAATTTGGATATCTGTTCTGGGATCTGAATTAAGCCTCCAATGCTACTTAATTTTTTGCTATCTCTGGAGCAATTCTACTTGATAGATATGAATAACAGGGTGTATTAGTTTCTTCTTGTTGCTTTGGCAGATTACCTAGCTTAGTTGCTAAAACAACATAAATTTATCATCTTACAGAAGACAGAAGTCCACAGTGGGTCTCAGTGAGCTAAAATTAGTGTGTCAGCAGGATTGCATTCCTTTCAGGAGGCTCTAGGGGAGAATCAGTTTTCTTGCCCTTTCCATCTTCTGGGGGTTGCGTTCATCCCTTGGCTCATGGCTCCCTTTCATCTTTAAAGCCACATTACATTACCTGAGACTCCTGTTTTCCTCTTTGACTTACAAGGACCCTGTGATTATATTGGACCCACTTAGATAATGCAGAATAATTTCCCCATCTCAAGGTCCTGATTAGGAACCTTAACTTCATCTGCAACTTTATTTCTTCTTGCCATGTAATGTAACAGTTCATATTCAGTTTCTGGTGATTAGCATGCATACATCTTTCTGGAAGGTGAGATTATTCTCTTGTCACACAGAGATAAACTGATAAGAAACAAGGGCTGAGGGTAGAAGATAAGGGAGTAGGTAGAAAAGGAAAACAATAAATTTTTTAAATAAGCTTTACTGGATGTCAGATACTTTGCATATACTATTTAATCTGAACGGTATCTTTGAGGTAAGTAGTATTAACATCATTTTGTAGTTTAGAAAGTTGAAGTTGAAAGACGTTAAGTAACTTGCCTAAGATCACAGAGCTGGTAAGTGACGAAAATAGGTCTCCTATCGATGTCTTTATTATTAATTTTCTTGTGTAAGGCATTGAGAGGGCAAAGAAAGTTTAGTTTTTATGAATCAAACCAAGGTGTAGTATAGTGTATAAACATATACTCTTAACAGATCATGTTTTGAGGAAAAAAATGGTCTTGATTAACTGCTATTCAGAACCTTTACAGTCTTTTAAGCTATTGTCTTATAAACATACTTTTAATTCATTTCATGTAAGTTTTGTAAAACTCATTCCTATTTAATAAGTCATTCTACTGTAAGGACACATACACACAAATGTTCATTGCAGCACAGTTTACAATAGCAAAGACCTGGAACCAACCCAAATGCCCATCAATGATAGACTGGACAGGGAAAATGTGGAACATATACACCATGGAATATTATGCAGCCATCAAAAACGATGAGTTCGTGTCCTTAGTAGGGACATGGATGAACCTGGAAACCATCATTCTCAGCAAACTGACATAAGAACAGAAAATCAAACACCGCATGTTCTCACTCATAGGTGGGTGTTGAACAATGAGAACACATGGACACAGGGAGGGGAGCACTACACACTGGGGTCTGTTGGGGGGAAATAGGGGAGGGACAGTTGGGGGTGGGGAGTTGGGGAGAGATAGCATGGGGAGAAATGCCAGATACAGGTGAAGGGGAGGAAGGCAACAAATCACACTGCCATGTGTGTACCTATGCAACAATATTGCATGTTCTTCACATGTACCCCAAAACCTAAAATGCAATAAAAAATAAAAATTAAAAAAAATAATAAACAAATTTATGTGGATCTGCTAAAATTATGTTGGATGAAATTCATTTATTCATAGAGAAAAGGCCTGACATAATAATACCTGCCACTTTGGAAGTATTTGTAATACACCAGGCTTATTCTAGGCCCTTTATGTGCATTATTAATTCATTTCATCCTTACAACAACCACGTGGTACAGGTGAGGAAGCAGAGGTCCTGTGCTCGGTAAGTAACATTCTTGATCATGCCTGTCACCCTGCTGATGAGGGGCAGAGCCAGGATTTGGATCCAGGAACTTTAACTCCTCAGCCATGTGCTCAACTGCTACTTCCTGCTGCCTCTTGACTTTATTTATATATTTGTAAGATGTCCTCAATTTCCTTCTCGTTTTCTTTTCTCTCAAGAACTCTCACAAGTCAGAAAATGTCTTTCGTGGGAGTCAGATTCTTCACAGAATCCACACAATGTTCTGGACATGATAGGAATCATATCCGCTGAAAATGGCAATGCTATTAACCGGGCATTTTACCTTGAAGTTAAAAACAGAAGTTAACTTAAAAATGAGTTAGATGTCAGCCCATTTCCATATCTTTCTGATACCAACTTTTTTTTAATTGATACAAAATACTTTATGTATTTATGGACTGATACAGACTTTTATTTTTCAGGGGTATTTGGGATCTGTAGTGAGCCTTATATGAAATATGTATGGAACGGTGAACTTCTGGATATAATTAAAAATACTGTGCATCGTGACTGGCTTTTGTATATTATTCATGGGTTCTGTGGGCAGTCAAGTATCCTTTTTGAAAAAAATGTAAAATACATATTACTAAACTTATGATGTGTCAATTTGTAGACAGCTACTATGAATTATATGATTATAATGGCATTCTCTGCACCCCAACAGGAAAACCTGCCCATGATACTATGTAGTAGAACTACAAAGAAGAATGCTATTTGAACAGGCCTGTTATATATACAGAAAGATGAATAAATAACAAGGAAGAAAATGCTATGTGATATAGGTTTTAAGTGTCATGCGTATCTGGGAGAAGGAGCAGAATTACTTATAGTTGGAGAGGATGGGACAGGCCCATGGGAATAGTTGAACCTGGCCTGGGCCCTAAACAAAAGTCAGGCCTTAGCAGAGAGAGAGAGATCACAGCGTGGGAAACACTGTGTGTAGAGGTGGAAACACACAAGGGAGTGTTCTCATAACATAAAACTCCCAAGAGGTAGGATATAGCTGGAAGGAGATTGGTATGTGGGAGTCAGATTGACAGTCACCAAATTGCCTTTGTGGTCAAGCTGAGGACTTTGGGTTTGATGCTAGAACTTTTGAAAGGTTTTGTGCAAGAGAGTGACATGTGCAAAGTAGTATCTAGGATGCTTGAGTTGACAGCCATTTTCAAGCTGGATTAAGTAAAATGAAACTAGAACACGGGACATGAGTTAGGGAAAGACTGCAGTAGTCCAGGCAAAGGGGCAAAATAGATTAAAGAGAAATAGGTTCAGCTTTCTGTTAAGCTGATGAGTTCAGTTTTATAAAGACTTCTATTTCCTTCAGGCTTCATCTCATTAATATGTAGCTACATTGAAGCCTTTTAATAAAGTGCCATTATTGGGTTTAAGAAGGCAGAATGTACCATCTAGAAGTGGTGTTTAGATTTTTTTCTATTACTTTTTGAGATCACATAGGGCATTTTTGCATTCAGCATGTTTTCTATCATGTTAGGCTTTTAAAGATATAGTGAAACCTTTAAAGGAGTGGCTGCTTTGAGACCATTAAGTGGTGAATGTAACTGACCATCATTATGCTTTCTTGTACCAGGAGCATTTGAGAAGAGTGGTACCAAGGGCACAGCAGGCAAGGTTAGCCTTGAAGAGCAGCAGGACTGTCTTCTCTGAGGGGTATGAAAAGCTAGATAAAAGCACAGAGGGATTTTGAAATGAAGTTCAGTGAGACTTATGTGCTACACTTGAAAATCAGGTTCATTACTTTATAATCACTTTCAACCAGTGAGTGGTATTATCTGGTTGATCATTACTGCATAACGAGATTTGATCCCAAATTACTTTTGCCACTTTCCAAAAGTAAATTCTACCTGGGAAGAACACAGGTTTTTTACCACCAGGGATACCAAAGAGAATATGCTACAATTTCTAAAGGTAGTCCCTAAAAGATAGTTCTGTTTTGTATTTCTAATAGCTAACTCGGGGCCTGGCACATATTAAACATAATAAATGTTTGTTTTTAAAAATAACACCATCATAGATGATCATTTTAAAGCTCAAATTTAAACAACGAATCTAGTCTCCTGGTTCTCAAGCATTTAATGAATTCTGGAAGTCTATATGATTATAAAAACAGTAGCCATTTAATGAATACTAAAGGCCAGGCACTAGTAGTACACACATTACTTCACCTAGTCCACCTTTAGTTACTTTATTGTTACACTCCATTTTACCGAAGATGAGACTTGGCTCAGAAAATTAAGGTGATTAACTAAGATGCTATATGTTGGTTAAGCAGTTCACAATGAATCATTCAGCATTCAGGATTTGCAGGTAGGTGACAGATTTTGACTACTTTTAGAATCTTATACTCAGTTTATCCTTTCAGTATTATATGTTATATACTGCTTCATAATTTAGACAACCTATTAAATGGCACATGTTCTCTTTGCAAAGTGTATGATCTCGGAAGACTAAGTAAGGTGTATCAGTCCATTCTTACACAGCTATGAAGAACTATCTGAGACTGGATAATTTGTGAAAAAAGAGGTTTAATTGACTATAGGCTTAACAGGAAGCATGACTGGGAGGCTTCAGGAAACTTAGAATCATGGTGGAAGGTGAAGGGCAAGCACACACAATGGCAGAGCAGGAGAGAGAGTGAAGAGGAAAGTGCCACACACTTTCAGACAACCAGATCTCGTGAGAACTCACTATCACACAAACAGGAAGGGGGAAGTCCACCTCCATCATTCCGTCACTTCCCATCAGGCCCCTCCCCTGACACATGGGGATTACAATTTGAAATGAGATTTGGCTGGGGACACAGAACCAAACCATATCAAAAGGATTAGTTATACTTGTTTACATCCTTTACTTGGCCAGTAACCCTACAGCTGATCACCATTTCCTCTGAAATTTATAGAAAGGACTCCTTCGGCAGGTTGGATGTTGCCTTCCCTTTGTAGCTGCACCCCAGTTCTGAAGAACCATTAGACCCAGTGCTGTTCCATTCTCAAGTGGACCGTTTGGTGTTCTTTAAGCCATTGGACAAGCTGTATCTAAATGTATATTTAAGGTATAATGACTCTCTTGGTCTTATGTGACAGTCATGAATGCTAAACACCTTAACTTGATTTCTAAGAGCTGTTGATCTATGGACGACCAGTGTATGTCACTCTAATAGCGAGAAGATCCAGTAAATTTGCTGGTACCCGTTTTCTTAAAAGAGGTGCAAACTGTGAGGTAAGATGACAAATAGTATCCTCACTGACCTTTTAACCTTTTATATTAGCTTTGCTGATGTAGAAGTACAGTGAAATTTTAAAACATGGAATTTCTTTGTTTGGGATATTATTAAGAGAATACAATTACCCTTCAGTATCAACAAGGGATTGGTTCTAGGAACCCCCTTCCCATCCAAAACCCACAGATGCTGAAGTCCCTTATATGATATGGCCTAGTGTTTACATATAACCTATGTACATTCACCTGTATACCTTAAATCATCTCTAGATTACTTCTAATATCTAATAAGAAGTAAATGCTATGCAAATAGTTGTAATACTGTATTGTTAAGGGAATATTGACAATAAAAAAGGTCTGCACACGTTCAGTTCAGATACAACCATCTTAAGCCTAACTATATTTCCTATATGAGATTGGTTGAATCTGTGGAGGGAACCCATGGATGTGGGGGGGGGCTGACAATAATTAATACTTCAGTGCATCTGAAACATGTGAGAAGTATGACTAATATACAGATGTTCTGAAAAGTCAGCTATCTTAGAGTTATGCAGTGCTTTGAGGAATTATAAAATGTCTAATGTTTAGAGGGTGAGCCATTTCTATAATATATGAAATGCAGTACATGTTTAATGTAGAAACAAAAATAGCAAAGCACCCCACCCAAGGAATAAGTAGAAGGCAGCACTCATCACAGGAAATTTATTCTTGATAAGAAGACAAAGTGGAGCAAGGTACGGGAAACCATTTGCCCTCTTCGCTTTCTTCGCCCAGACTCCTTTTTCTGTTCACTGCTAGAAAATAACAGCAAAAAATGCACCCATCCTTCTATTAGCCATGTCCTCTCCTTTGAGTGTTCCATCTCTGTTTGCAATAGACAACTTGAGTCTTGAGCAGATGTGTGATTCGGTAGACAGATTGAGTGAGGCATTGGGTTTTGAACCTGGCTTAAAATAGCAACACTGTTCTTAAAATTATATAAACAATGAAAATTGTTATAGCTGGTACTTTAAAATATCAGAATTTTGCAGTTATATTATTTGCTTTTGACTATTCAAAGGATAATCAAGCAGACATGTTATTACTGCCTCTAAAATTATTCTTTGTTATGTCCTTATATACTTCTCTAAGTACCTGAAAAGCCTGTTTTTTCCTTTTGTCCATCAGGCATTATTTGAATCTCAGTCTTTTGTCCTTTCATTTCACTTTGGTCTTCAGAATTGAATTTTGAGTCTTTCTCACCTCCTTTGTAATTTCATGTAATTGTCTTTTCTTTCCCTCACTCCCATTTATTTAAACCAGCTGTTTTCAATCCGACTTGTATTATTAGAGATTTAATTTGTTTTTTTTCTATTCTATCTTTGATACTCTTAATTGCCTTTATTATATTTTAATGGTTTTGCTTTTCTGATATGCATATTGAATATTAATCACTATTTACCTCTCAGGACTTTCAAAGAATAGGAATTATAACTTCATCGAAATTTATATTATTAAACATTTCTAAGAACATAAAATATCTTTCAATGCATCTTTCTTTTCAGGGTGATGTTGCAAATGAAGTGGAGACCGAACAAATACTCTGTGATGCTTCTGTGATGTCTTTCACTGCAGGAAGTTATTCTTCTTACGTGCAAGTTAGAGGATCTGTGCCCTTATACTGGTCTCAGGACATTTCAACTATGATGCCTAAACCACCTATTACATGTGTGTAGAGCCAAGTTTTTAATAATAACTCTTCTGTCCTCACATTTAGAAATAATAAACTGTTGCAGAGATCTATAAATGCTTAGGTTTTCAGAAGGTTTTAGTTCTAGAAGGTAGATAATTTAGAAGAGGAATTTCTGTTATTATATAATAAATGCATATTTAATTTTGGCTGTTAGTAAACTTTTTATTTTGCTTCAGAAATATAAGAATCATTCAAATGTAATAAATACATGATGAATAAGTGTCTAGTGAGCGCCTTAGAAAGGATTTGGAAAGTGAAACTATTGAAAGATTAGTTAAATTGCATTTCTTTAAAAAAAACAACCCTATGCGTCTTTTATTTTTGCTTTGTAATTTTCATTCAGGTGTTTCTTCATCTTTTTTCCTTCTCAGTGGATCAGGCAGATCCATTTGCACATGTGGCTGCCCTTCATTTTGACCAGATGTTTCAGAGGTTTGGCTCTCCCATCATCATCTTGAATTTAGTAAAGGTATGATGTGCTCATCTGTTTGGTTATGAGATTCAGACACTCTGGGAAGCCTCTTCCTCAACACAGAGGGGGTTAACAAGCTGTGCTTTCTTTCTATCCAGTGCAGAGATGTGCAGATTATTATGCCGGGACAGCTCACTGTGTCTGAGCTGAATCACTTTTCTTCAGCCTCAGATTGCATATGGTCTCTTCTCTGCATGTCTGAAAAAAAATCAGTAGTGTGTCTCCAAGGGAGTAGAATGATTCAGTGTATCAGGAAATCACTGTGTCCTGATTTCCTTGTGTGAATTAGATGTAGGTGAAATTTCTGCCTTAGTTTCCAGGACAACTTGGAGAGGGAAGCATGAAAATCAAACTACCACAGCCTCTCCTTGATACAGTCAGCTCTCTTGAAAATTCATAAGCTCTCCTGGGCAAATTAATATATAGTAATAGGATCAAAAGGCTAGATTCATAAACTGGGATACTGTTATGGCTCAAGGATCAGGTGGGCATGTGAGAAGCCTAGACAAGATGGGTTTAGCCTCATAGTTCTCTGATTTCTTGGCAGAGTACACTGACTGGTCAACATATCTCTCTCTCTATATGAATGGGCATACAGGTCAAAGGCCGAGGATAGGAGTAAGTTTTACCAGCATCTGTTGCAGCTAAGTAAATTGAAATACTCTCAGTCAGCAGCCAAGAAGATCCTGAGACCCTGAGATTATGAAAAGCAAGGGCGTTCTTATGTTACATGCTCATGGTGGTGCCCAACAATCTAGTAGTATCTGAGGTTATTCTGAGAGGTTGGTTAATGAATGTAAATCAATTTACTAAAAATCCAAGGAACCCTGTGACCCTATGTCCATTTAGTCAGTCATTTAACAAGTATTTTTGAGAGTTTCCTGTGTGCCAGGGCAGTTCTAGAAACAGCTCATGCCGGGAGATAATAGCCTATTGGAGGAGATGGTGAGGTAATACGGAGGCATCAATACAAGGTAAATGGCGCAGTAAGAGCTTATAATGGAGAGAAATCTTCCCTCAGGATGGATGAGTTAGCATCAGCCTGAAGGAAGAGGCATGAACCAGGCCAAGAGGAAGGAGAATAGTATGCAACTCAAAGCATAGCATGCACAGAGGTCCTAGGACAGGAGGGAATGTGGTGGGTTGGAGGAAGAAAAGGGGGTTCTCTGTAGTTGGGAGC
Organism: Plecturocebus donacophilus; assembly: GCA_004027715.1. Lineage (NCBI taxonomy): Eukaryota > Metazoa > Chordata > Mammalia > Primates > Pitheciidae > Plecturocebus > Plecturocebus donacophilus. Next base: position 13,971 of record PVKP010009321.1, read on the forward strand.
CCAGAGAGGGTGAGGACGAGATGCTTATTGTGAGATGAGGCTAAAGAAATGGTTATGTCCAGAGCATTGTAGGGTGTGTTAATGAGCCCAGTCTTATTACTCAGAGTAATGGAAGGTCATTAAGAGTCCTGCGTGGTTGAGAGGATCATTGTCAGATTTATGTTTTGAAAAGATTTCTGTGACCTCAACATAGAAAACAGATGGATCGGTACAAGGCTAAAGTCAATGCTGGAAGACCAGATAGGAGGCTGTTATAATTGTCCAGAAAAGAGGTGATTATGCCTTAAACCAGGGCAGTGTGGTGGAGATGTAGAGAAGTGGACAGTCAGACTTGGTGATGAGCTGGATTTGAAATGACAGAGTGGGGGTTGTCAGGCACAATTCCCAGATTTCTGGCTTACTCAGGTGGGTGAATGGCGCTGCCATTCACTGAAATACAGAACACTGACTGGGTTTGTAGGGGGAAGATGATGAGTGCAGCTTGGACATGCTGAGTGAGATTTGAGGTACGCTGAGTCCTCTAAAAGGAGGTAACAGGTCAGGGTATGGTTCAGGAGCTCAGAGGAGAGGTCTGAGCCCAGATGTGATTTTGTAACTCTGTGTACAGGTCACATTTGAAGGCATGGGCATGGACGAGATGCCCACGTGGAGAGTATGAAGTGAGAAGGGAAAACCTCAGACCTAGTCTTGGGAGGATCTTCAATTCTTAACGCTGAGTTAGAGTGGCTGAATCTCTAAAGGAGTCAGAGAAAAAAACAGCCAGAGGAGTAGGAAGGAAACCAGAAAGTGCTGTGTTAGGAATGCCAAGAGAAAGTGTGTTTCATGATGAAGGAAGCAAATGATCAGCAGCATCAAATGCTGAGGGGTCAATTAAGATGAGGATGGAAAGACTGTCCATTAGTGTTAGCATCATGGAGGGCACTGATTGAAGTAGACTGAGTATTTAGAGCAAGCAATCTGGAAATAAAAGAGGTTATGAATAAGAAATGTTGAAGAAAGAGCAGTACCTGTGATAATGAATTGGTCTAAAGATGTGAGAGTGAGAATGGGATTTTAGAGTAGAAAAGGAGGTGGAGGTACTGAAGGCCACCCAGTGTATTAGTCAGTTTTCACACTGCTGATAAAGACATACCTGAGCCTGGGTAATTTTATAAAGAAAAAGAGGTTTAATGGACTCACAGTTCCACGTGGCTGGGGAGGCCTCACGATCATATCAGAGAGCAAAAGACATATCTTACATGGTAGCAGACAAGAGAGAATGAGAGCCAAGTGAAAAGAGAAACCACTTATAAAATCATCAGATCTGATGAGACTTATTCACTACCACAAGAACAGTATGAATCACCCGCATGATTCAATTATCTCCCACCAGGTCCCTTCCACAACACATGGGAATTATGGGAGCTATAATTCAAGATGAGATTTGGGTGGGAACACAGCCAAACCATATCACCTAGGATGGAGGGAAAGCTTGGGGTGGGGAGGAGACAGTTCCCAGGAGAGGACTGTATAACTGCATGCATGATCTCAAAGGAGCTGTGTGTGTGTGTGTGTGTGTGTGTGTGTGAGATGAGTGTGGAGGAATATGTCCCCAAACTGACAGTTGGGGGAGAAGAGTGGAACAGTGAGGCATTCAGCTTCATTTATTCCTGTGTTGCTGTTTGTAATTGCATCCCACTAGGGATTGACTTTGTAAAATAAATCATTCAGATATTAGAGACATAATTTTCTAGACATTTGTTCATTTTAATTCAGAATTTTCATATTCACGTCTCTCTGCATATCAACACAGAATAATATAAGGTGGATAATCTCTAACCTCAGCCTAGTATTAAACAGTAGCTCTAGTATACATAATTAAAAATTTAAAGTAGGAAAACTTAGTGAAAATGCTCATGGACACTTTTCCAGTAAATTTATAGAAAATAAGATATTGTTAGTATAGAAATAAGTTACTGCTAAAGTATGAAATTATAAAGTGTTACTGGATTGAAACCTAGATTTAAATTAGTGGATTTAGGCAGAGCACAATCCTGCCTCAAAAATAAAATAAAAATAAGTTCTTGTTTTACAGAGTCCATATAATGTAATTGAAAAGCTGTCATTAAATGGAGATTCAAGTCTACAATGCTTGAAATAATTCTCTAATAATTGTGTACACAAAAATATTATTATATACATGTGATTATAATATATTCTTTGCCAGACATCTCACATGTACATTTATTTTTTCATGTATTTAAAGGTCAGTGGATTTTAAAGTTGTACTTGTTTATTGCTCCATTGCAATAAAAATCCTAACAATAACTCAAAGTTAGCTACAGAAATAGTTTGGAGAATTCCATGAAATTGCTGTTTCATGGAATAGAAAAATATTTTGTTGTTTATGGCACTAGTTATTTTATTCATAGGATTAAATAAATTGTTTATTCAGGTCACTTGGAAGAAGACCTTATTAACTGTGATTAAAGGGCCAAAGAATACATGTGTGTATAGAATGATACCCAGGGGATACTCACTCTTCATTTTTCCAACATGTGAAGAGTTAATAAAGTGAAATGCTTTTCATGATTTCATTTCTCTTTTACCCTGTTTTGTGAATTTTTTCCCAGTTGTGAAAGTTTGAGGCACTAGTTGAAAGAGAGTTTGCAGCAATCCATGTGCCTTCAGTGCTGCTACTGTATCAACAGGATACCAACCTAGGATCAAGTATAAACTAGACATCAGAGATTTTTAATCTGTGGCCTATGGAGGGCTGTTAGTGGGATCTCAGAACCCTCTGAAATGATATGCAGCTGGATTTAGTGGCTCATGTCTGTAATCCCAGTGACTTGGGAAGCTGTGGTGGGAGGCTCGCATGAGGCCAGGAATCTGAGACCAGCCTGGGCAGCATAGGAGACCCAGTCTCTAAAAAAAAAAAATTTTTTTTTTCAATTAGTTGGGCATGGTGCACACCTGTAGTCCCAGCTACTTGGAAGGCTGAAGTGGGAGGATCACTTGAGCCCAGGAGTTCAGGATGCAGTGAGCTATGATTGCACCACTGCGTTCCAGCCTAGGTGACAGAATGAGACCCTGTCTCCTTATTAAAAAAAATAAAAAATAATGATATGCAAAATCACTTGTGTATGTAAAGTTTTTGATTAGTTGTTAAGGGTCTGTGGCTCTAAAGAGGATGACTAAAAACCCACTAAAAACCCACTAACACTCATCCTCTATAGACAGACAATGGTTGCAACAGATTCTTCATACGGAGATGAATGAAGGTTGCTCAAATAATCTTTCCTTTCCATTCCACAAAATGTCAAATTCGATATACGAATTTCAAAAAGATTTTGTTTCCCTAGTTGAATTTTGAGAAAAATTTCAGATACATAATTTAATTTTCTCAGATATATAAATAAGCAAAATATATTTTCATCCTAAAGTGATTTAACACTGTTCTTAATTCTTAACTAATTATTTCATTTGATGTATTCAGCTGTGCACAATAGCTACCCCTTTTTGTTTCTACAGTTGTTATCTAATTAAATTCATGGCAATTGAAAAGTAATCTCCATGATTGAACACAGCACAGACTAATTTTCATGCCAACAATAGTGCCTTAAAACCACTTCAGTCTCACTATTGTGGCATTAATTGTTTTTCTTTGTTTCTAAGTGAAGGCTTGATCAGGGTAACAATGAAAATGGTAAATTTTTATAGGGTACTTACCATATGCCAGGTGTTCTATAAAAACTCAACATGCTCTACCACTGGATTTGGTTTGCCAGTATTTCATTGAGGATTTTCACATCGATGTTCATCAGGGATATTGGCCTGAAATTTTCTTTTTTTGTTGTGTCTCTGCCAGATTTTGGTATCAGGATGATGTTGGCCTCATAAAATGAGTTAGGGAGGAGTCCCTCTTTTTCGGTTGTTTGGAATAGTTTCAGAAGGAATGATACCAGCTCCTCTTTGTACCTCTGGTAGAATTTGGCTGTGAAGCTGCTGGTCCTGGGCTTTTTTTGGTTGTTAGGCTATTACTGCCTCAATTTCAGAACTTGTTATTGGTCTATTCAGGGATTTGACTTCTTCCTGGTTTAGTCTTGGGCGGGTGTATGTATTCCAGAATTTATCCACTTCTTCTAGATTTTCTAGTTTATTTGTGTAGAGGTGTTTATGGTATTCTCTGATGGTAGTTTGTATTTCTGTAGGATTGGTGGTGATATCCCTTTTATCATTTTTTAATGTGTCTATTTGATTATTCTTCTCTCTACTAGTCTGGCTAGAGGTCTGTGTATTTTGTTAATCTTTTCAAAAAACCAGCTTCTGGATTCATTGATTTTTTTTTTGAAGGGTTTTTTTGTGTCTATTCCTTTTAGTTATGCTGTGATCTTAGTTATTTCTTGTCTTCTGTTAGCTTTTGAATTTGTTTGCTCTTCCATGACATCAAGTCAGCTTAATCCCTGGGATGCAAGGCTGGTTCAACATATGCAAATCAATAAACATAATCCATTACATAAACAGAACCAGTGACAAAACCACATGATTATCTCAATAGATGCAGAAAAGGCCTTTGATAAAATTCAACACCCTTTCATGATGGAACGTATCTCAAAATAATAAAAACTATTTATAACAAACCCCAGACAATATTATACTGAATGAGCAAATGCTGGAAGTATTTCCTTTGAAAACTAGCACAAGACAAGGATGCCATCTCTCACCACTCCTATTCAACATAGCATTAGAAGTTCTGGCCAGAGCAATCAGGCAAGAGAAAGAAATAAAGGGTATTCAAATAGGAAGAGAGGAAGTCAAATGATCTCTGTTTGCAGATGACATGATTGTGTATTTAGAAAACCCCATTGTCTCAGCCCAGAAGCTCCTTAAGCTTATAAGCAACTTCAGCAAAATCTCAGAATACAAAAATCAATGTGCAAAAATCACAAGCATTCCTATACACCAATAGTAGACAGAGAGTCAAATCATGAGTGAACTCTCATTCACAATTGCTATGAAGAGAATAAAATATCTAGGAATACAACTTACAAGGGATGTGAAGTACTTCTTTAAGGAGAACTACAAACCACTGCTCAAGGAAATAAGAGAGGACACAAACAAATGGAAAAGCATTCTATGCTTATGGATAGAAAGAATCAATATTATGAAAATGGACATATTGCCCAAAGTAATTTATAGATTCAATGCTATCCCCATCAAGCTATCATTGACTTTCTTTACAGAATTGGAAAAAACTACTTTAAATTTCACATGGAACCAAAAAAGAGCCTGTATAGCCACGTCAAACCTAAGCAAAAGAAGAAAGCTGGAGGCATCATGCTACCTGACTTTAAACTATACTACAAGGCTACAGTAACAAAAACAGCATGGTACTGGTACCAAAACAGATATATAGACCAATGGAACAGAACAAGGGCCTCAGAATAATGCCATACATCTACAACCATCTGATCTTTGACAAACCTGACAAAAACGAGCAATGGGGAAAGGATTCCCTATTTAATAAATGGTGTTGGGAAAACTGGCTAGCCATGTGCAGAAAACTGAAACTGGACCCTTCCCTTACTCCTTATACAAAAATTAACTCAAGATGGATTAAAGACTTAAATGTAAGACCTAAAACCATAAAAACCCTAGAAGAAAACTTAGGCAATACCATTCAGGACATAGGCATGGGCAAAAACTTCATGACCAAATTCACTAAAAGCAATGGCAACAAAAACCAAAATTGACAAATGGGATCTAATTAAACTAAAGAGCTTCTGCACAGCAAAAGGAACAGTCTTCAGAGTGAACAGGCAACCTACAGAATGGGAGAAAATTTTTGTAGTCTATCCAACTGACAAAGGGCTAATATCCAGAATCTACAAAGAACTTAAACAAATTTACAAGAAAACAACAAATAGCCCTATCAAAAAGTGGGTGAAAGATATGCACAGACACTTCTCAAAAGAAGACATTTATGTGGCCAACAAACATATGTAAAAAAGCTCGTCATCACTGGTCATTAGAGAAATGCAAACCAAAACCACAATGAGATACCATCTTACGCCAGTTAGAATGGTGATCATTAAAAAATCTGGAGACAACAAATGCTGGAGAGGATGTGGAGAAATAGGAATGCTTTTTACACTGTTGGGGAGCGTAAATTAGTTCAACCATTGTGGAAGACAGTGTGGCGATTCCTCAAGGATCTAGAACTAGAAATACCATTTGACCCAGCAATCCCATTACTGGGCATATACTGAAAGGATTATAAATCATTCTGCTATGAAGACATATGCACACATATGTTTATTGCAGCACTGTTCACAATAGCAAAGACTTGGAACCAACCTAAATGCCCATTAAGGATAGACTGGATAAAGAAAATGTGGCACATATACACCATGAAATATTATGCAGCCATAAAAAAAGATGAGTTCATGTCCTTTTCAGGGACATGGATGAAACTGGAAACCATCATTCTCAGCAAACTAACACGGGAACAGAAAACCAAACACTGCATGTTCTCACTCTTTAGTGGGAGTTTAACAATGAGAACACACAGACACAGGGAGGGGAACATCACACACCAGGGCCTGTTGGGGGTTGAGGGGCCAGGGAAGGGATAGCATTAGGAGAAATACCTAATGTAGATGACAGGTTGATGGGTGCAGAAAACCACCATGGGATGTGTATACCTATGTAACAAACCTGAATGTTCTGCACATGTATCCCAGAACTTAAAGTATTAAAAAACAAAACTCACCATGCTCCATCTCATTTAAGCCTCACATTAATGCTGTAAGGAAGACACTGTTGTTACCCCATTTTATATATGAAAAATGGAGGCTAAGGGAAATTGAGAACATTGGCCAGTCCCACCTGATTAGTGAGTGGCAGAGCTAGCATTCCAACCACAGAACTGTACAATAAAGTACTGGCTTCTCTTGAATGAGAGACAGTGCAGGGTCTAACTAGAGAGATGTCCCAGGCAAGGAGGCAGAAGGCAAGGTTTCCATGAATGCCTCTCAACCTCAATTTATTCAACCACAGTGTAAAAAGGAAAAAAAAAATGCCTGTCTTGGTTTTCTCACAGAGTATTTGCGAGTCTAATTTATAAAGTCCACTGAAGGCTCGAACTGCTCCCTGTTTGCTAGTTTGGGAATTGTTCATTCAGACCAGTTGTTGTCTTTCTGGCCTCTAGCTGGCTGAAGTTAGAGGCTCCCTTCTTCTGGTCCTTGGGAAGGGTCTCCTCTGCCAGAGTGGGGTGTGGAGTGTGTGGGCCAGGGCATATGTGGGGCGAGCTGCGCTTCTCAGGGTACATGGAGGGTACCAGGAAGAAATCCGATCTCCTTGACTCTTTAAAGCTCATTATGTGTTCACTTTAATCAAATGGAGCATTTATTTCTTTGTATTTTTATTTCTGATTATTGTAGCTAGATTTCATTTTAGTATATTTAAGACTTGGATTTTTTGTCCAAGTAAACATGTTGAGTCTCTCCCTCTGATTTAAGGGAATTAGAACACTGAAAATGTTTAATTTTTGATAAAGGAACGAGAAAAAAGAAAGCATGAAAGAATTCTGAGTGAAGAACTTGTTGCTGCTGTGACCTACCTCAACCAGTTTTTGCCTCCTGAGCACACTATTGTTTATATTCCCTGGGACATGGCCAAGTACACCAAAAGGTGAATGATACTCATCTGTCTGGCTATGATCGTTTCCTTTTCTTGTAATGGCAAATAACAAGAAGCTGACCTCTATGGTAAAGTAAATGTTGTCCTTTTAATTTCCTTCATGAACCTGTTGAGGGGCTGTTTTGAGTGCATCAATAAACTCACCAAACTTTTTTTTTTTTTTTTTTGCCTATCATATATACCATTTGCAAATTGTTTGAAATATCTAGTCATTTCAGAACATCTCTATGAATGTTCCTTAAAGGCATTAGTTTCACTTTTTTCTATACCATTCTGTCTCACTATTAAATACTTTCTCAGATATCATTCATGGATGAACCTGTGATAATTCCTGAATGCATATAGTAGATCCAAAATCCTTAATGTAATGTAAAACCTCATCATCTGGTTGGCTTCAGAATGCAATCACTTTTTATTTATCCCAAGGGCTGTTCTGTTCCAGAAAACCAGATCTTCATGCTCTGCCACAAATGTAGCAGCCAAAGTCCTATCCCTAAGCCTCCATTCCATTCCTATTCTTTGCCCTCCCTGGGATGTCTTCCCACCTCTTTATATTTCAACATCTGATTCAAAACTCATTTCTTCCAAGGAACTTACTTTTGTTAAATCTTGCACTTTTGTTCACTTACTACACATCATACAAGCTCTAGGTTTACTTACATTCTCATTTTTTAAAATGTTACTGTATTGTTTTGTACTTAACTCATTGTACTTTTTTCTAAATCATTTTATACAGTTAGATGCACACACATACACATACACGTGCACGCACACACACCTTCCAGAGTATAAATTTGGTACAGGTTCTTGCCGTTTGTATTTAATTATTACTATTTAAACAGAGTCTTGCTCTGTCGCCCAGGCTGGAGGGCAGTGGTGCGATCTCAGCTTACTGCAGACTCCGCCTCCCGGGTTCAAGCAATTCTCCTGCCTCAGCCTCCCGAGTAGCTGGGACTACCGTCATGCACCACCATGCCTAGCTAATGTTGTGTTTTTAGTAGAGATGGGGTTTCACCACGTTGGCCAGGGTGGTCTCAAACTCCTGACCTAAAGTGATCTGCCCTTGTTGGCCTCTGAAAGTGCTGGGGTTACAAAGGGGTGAACCACTGTGCCCGGTTGCCATTCATATTATTTTCCTTTTTTTTCCCTCTGCTATCTGCACTGTGCATGGTGCTCTTTTCACAGCTATTTTATGAATGTATATTGACTTGACAACTCTTGAGGAGTGAAAGTCTTGGAGAAAGCTCAGACAGGGATGTTATGTACCAAGATTAAGGATCACCAATATTTGATATTAAGTTACAGGTCTTTTGTGTCTCTTTCACATAAAATGTTGCTGGTTACCAAGTATACATTATATTCTAGACATTGTTACATGTTCCTATCAAGTACCAGGCAAGAGATTTTAAAAATTACATCCCTAAATATCATTCCTATAGACTTTACTCGTTTTAGATATAAGGATAAATATGTATTAAAACTTGGCTTCTTCTCTCTTTTCTCATTCTTCCTTCTCTCCTCAGCAAGCTGTGTAATGTTCTTGATCGACTGAATGTGATTGCAGAAAGTGTGGTGAAGAAAACAGGTTTCTTTGTAAACCGCCCTGATTCTTACTGCAGCATTTTGCGGCCAGATGAAAAGTATGTATGGTATTTTAAAACTTACAATAAGTCATGATTTTTGCTCTTGTGGATATTCTAAATATGAGCAGTTAGTACTGCTTGGAAATTGGATTAATTTAGTCCTGAGGAAATGCTCACATGACTAAGTACTGAATGTTCACTGGGGCATGGGAATTCTTTTGGTGATTACTTACATACCTTGAGATGGAAGCCACTGGATCTTTATCTCTTGCTTCATAAAACAAATGTTATATAAAATATTTCTGTAAGTAAAATTTTCAACAGTTAACTCTATTTTTCAGTATTGAAATAGAAACATTTTTCTTATAGATTCGATATTAACATTTTTATGAAAATAGCACTTATTGTATTACAGTTATTTGCTCACAAATCTTTCATTACTATTTTGGGAGCTTCTTCAGAGCAAGGATTTATGCTTTATCTTTTAAGAAACCAATATTATATATTTCTGCCTTTTTATTTTCAGTTAATGTAGTTAACTACAATGATAAGACAACAAAAAACAATTGTATTGTATAAGTGTATATGTCTTTGGAAGTAATCCTTTTGTTATAGTTTGCATTGTTTGCACTTGCTAATTATTTAAATTTTAGGGTACCCATGACAGGGGTCCCCCAAGACCACTCCCAGATTCAGTGATTCACTAGGATAACTGAAAGAACTCAGCCTATTGTTGGATTCTGGCTATAATTTATTATGGTGAAAGGATATGAAGTGAAATTAAAAGGGAAAAAACAAACTTCCCCAATGGTGTCACAGAGAAAACACTTAATTCTCCCAAGAAACAGGTTGTGAAGCATGGGTGAAATGTTGCCAGTCAAGGAAGTATGTTGGAGACTCTGTTTTTTACTGGAGGCTGGTCACATAGGCAGCCTCTGCCTGTCATATACCAAAATTCCTGACTTCCAGAGGGAAAGAAGGGTTCAAGAAAAACCATATTAATTTCTACAAACCATTTCAGCACAGTGAGTCACTCTTACCAGTTCTGGGAATGGTGGAAACCCTCCTGAAATTTAAGTTCCCAGACATTGGCCAAGCTCCAACCTTATAAGCAGGACTTTCTAAGGACAGCAGTTAGGCTTGTTAGGTTAATTCTTTTCTGTACAGCACCTTCTTTTAAATAATTAAAATATTAACATTATCTATAGTATTTCATAATAAAACATATTCATATGTATTCATTGCACATGGAGAAAATAAGTAGTCTCTAAAAAGAAATCTGTAAAACCAACTGAAGAAATATAACAAAGCCTCTATGAATAAAAGCTGGGGGAGATGGAGAATCCTAATGTTGAGTTGGAAAGGCTAAGGCTTGGAAGATTTTATTAGAAAGATGCCCTACCAGCTGGATGTGGTGGCTCACACCTGGAATCCCAGCACTTTGGGAGGCTGAGGTAGGCAGATAATGAGGTCAAGAGATCGAGACCATCCTGGCCAACATGGTGAAACCCTGCCTCTGCTAAAAATACAAAAATTAGCTGAGCATGGTGCCTGTAATCCCAGCTACTCCAGAGGCTGAGGCAGGAGAATTGCTTGAACCTGGGAGGCAGAGGTTGTGGTGAGCTGAGATCGCCCCATTGTACTCCACCCTATGATTTTTATTCATGTGTATAGAGACCAAATAAGAAGCGAGTTTGAATGAAAGCAAGGGAGATTTTGGTTGAGCATGGGTAATAAAATGCCAGAGTGGGCACTCGGGCAAATTAAATTGTCCCTTTCCTGGACTCTCTTTGAAGAGAGTGTGGTAAGCAGTCTATCTCAGTCATTTGCATGTTTACTTACCTGAAAGAATGAAAGTGGGCAGGATCAGCTGATTTTTCAGGAGACTTCAGCTCTATTATTTTAATTCTATGATTCTTAACAAGGAGCTGGTACCAAAAATAAATATTTATTCTGTCATTAACTTTTTAAAAAGTGTTTATTTTTCAACACAGATGGAATGAACTAGGAGGATGTGTGATTCCCACTGGTCGCCTGCAGGTATGCACAATGTTATATTCATAATGAATAGAATCTGTATCCATTGTGTACTGTATGTTTTCTGTAAGCAATCATGGAGAGATCTATATCTTATTTAATGCAGAATTATTATTTGAGAATGGTTGTTAAAAGCCTTACTTCTAGTCTTTAATGCTTATGAAAAATGTGTAGCTGGCCAGGCGCGGTGGCTCATGCCTGTAATCCCAGCACTTTGGGAGGCCAAGGCGAGTGGATCACGAGGTCAGGAAATTGAGACCATCCTGGCTAACACGGTGAAACTCCATCTCTACTAAAAATACAGAGAAATTAGCCAGGGGTGGTGACATGGGCCTGTACTCCCAGCTACTTGGGAGGCTGAGGCAGGAGAATTGCTTGAACCTAGGAGGCAGAGGTTGCAGTGAGCAGAAATCACGCCACTGCATTCCAGCCTGGGTGGCAGAGTGACACTCCATCTCAAAAAAAAAAAAAAAAAAAGAAGAAGAAGAAGAAAGAAAAGAAAAATGTATAGCTGAAATAATATGGCCTGTGGATTTTTTTCTATATATTGAATTTTATTACTGGAAATAGAAACACAAACAGGAGCATGAAAAGAATAAATTAGAGTGACTTTGGAAAAGAAGCCAAGTATATGCACTGTATATGTTAACTATGCTTTAAGAATGATATGGCCCTAACCACTGAATATTTGGGTTGTATAATAAAGGAGATATGTCAGAAAAAAGCCCATATTTTGCTGATTGGTACATGTGGAAGTTGTTCGTTATTTGTTTTATTTTGTTAAACTAACAAAGTAAATTCAAATATAGACCAGAAGATTTAATGATGCTGTTACAGCAATATAAGTGTGCAGCATGTATAACCTTATGCAAGTTTAAAAATGTTCTTCAGGCCAGGCACGGTGGCTCATGCCTGTAATCCCAGCACTGTGGGAGGCCAAGGCGGGCAGATCACAAGGTCAGGAGATCGAGACCATCCTGGCTAATACAGTGAAACCCCATCTCTACTAAAAATACAAAAAATTAGCTGGGCATGGTGGTGGGCACCTGTAATCCCAGCTACTCGGGAGGCTGAGAGGAGAATCGCTTGAACCAGGAAGCAGAAGTTGCAGTGAGCCGAGATCACGGCACTGCACTCCAGCCTGGGTGTCAGAGTGAGACTCCATGTCAAAAAAAAAAAAAAGTCTTCATTATTTTGACTTCACATAAAACTGAATAATATTTGTTCAGGAATAACACCTGCCCACAGACTTTTTCATTTCATTTCTTTTCTTCTTCTTTTTTGCTTCTTAAAGAAAAGAAATCTAAAGTGGTATGGAAGTTCTTTGGTTATGAAATAATGATTGAAAGTCTTAAGGTATTTCTCTTTAGACTGGCATTCTTCGAACCAACTGTGTAGACTGTTTAGATCGCACCAACACAGCACAGTTTATGGTGGGAAAATGTGCTCTGGCCTATCAGCTGTATTCATTGGGATTGATTGACAGGCCTAATCTGCAGTTTGATACAGATGCAGTTAGGTAAGCCTTATTTTTTGCTGTTTGAATGCTGGTAATGACAGAAGGCAAATCTGGTTAATAATAAGATTTTTTTTATGAATACGTTTCTACTTTTAGCTTCTGAAAAATTATGTTGCTAGAAAACATTATTCAAACTAAGTCTGTTTTTCTTATATTTTCTTCTAGGAGTTTTATAGCTTTTGATCTTATGTTTAGTCTTGATCTATCTTGAGTTGATTTTTGTATTTGGTGAGAGACAGGGGACCAGTTCATCCTTCTGCATACGAATACCCAAATTTCCCAGCGCCCACTTGTTGAAGAGGGTTTCCTTTCCCTAGTGTTTGTTCTTGGTGTCTTAGAATAAATATTTCTATTAAAGACTTATGTTTTCTTGCCATGATTTGGGCTTTGGGTTTTTCTTTTGTTGTTGTTTTTGCTTGTGTAAATTATGAATAGACACCACATTCTTTAGATAAATCCAAAGTACTTAGACAAACTAGTGGGTGTTTTTAAAAAAAAAAAAAAACAAATCCAGATGGCTTTTTTTTTTTTTAAAAAGTACTATGTCTTCTTACATACTAAAAATCTAAGATGTGTAAAAGATTGATTCTTCATTAAGCATTACCATCTCTTCACTGTCTATTGGATCTGTGACAGTCCATGAAGTATAATTTTTTAAAAATATAATTAATGATAGCTGGTACTGGTCATACAAAGGCTCAGCTCAGGAAAGTAATCAGTTTACAAATGGCCAGACCAACAGATATCACTACACTGAAAGTATTAACAGGCACTTGAAGAAGCACAAGTTTCAAAAGTACATATAAGAAAGAATATGATTTGTTAGTCTGCTGTGATCTGAATCTTTGTGTCTTACCGAAGTTTATATGTTGAAATCCTAACTCCCAAACGGGTAGTATTAGGACATGTGACCTTTGAAAAATGAGTGGAACTGAGAGGAACCCTCATAATTGGGACTAGTGTCCTTATTATAAAAGACTGAAGAAAGCTAGCTAGCCCCTTCCATCATTTGAGGACACAGTGAGAAGACCATCTGTGACCTAGGAAATGGGCCCTCACCAGATGCCACATCTACCAGCTCCTTGATCTTGTACTTCCCAGCCTCCAGAAATGTGAGAAATAAATGTTTGCTGTTTATAAGCCACCCAGTTTATGGTGTCTTGTTGTAGCAGCTCAAATGGACTAAGACACTGTGACAGGAGCATATTCTTTTTTCAGAGGCAATTCAGAGAGCACAGTACATTCTGTCACATGAGGTGAATTGCTCTGGCAGACTACAGAAAGTTAGGAGTCTTTAAATATGGTTAGAGAAACAGCCTGGTCTGGCTTTGGTGGGTTATGTTTTTGGTGCCCCTGCTTCTGTTTTAGTGTTTTCTGTGGTTTTGGTGTTTATTGGACTATCACTCTAAAATATATTAGCATCTGCATTTATTTTCAAGATGCTAATGAGTCTAACTTGAAAGAAAAGGCTCAGAAGAATTTTTAAAATGTAAGATTTGTTTGGAGTTTGGCTAAGTAAATAACTTGTATTTTGATTTTGGTAAAATTCTTTAAAGCAAGTTTTTCTTTTTTTTTTAAGGTTATTTGAGGAACTCTATGAAGATCATGGTGATACCTTATCCCTTCAGTATGGTGGTTCTCAACTTGTTCATCGCGTGAAAACCTACAGAAAGATAGCACCATGGACCCAGCACTCAAAAGACATTATGCAAACTCTGTCTAGATATTACAGCAATGCTTTTTCAGGTAATTCTGAAGTAATAGGTATTTTTAAGACTTACTCTGAAGTGCATTTTTTATACATTTCTAAAAGCTATATGGCTAAGTAAAATTAAAATTAAATATTTTAAAAGTTTAAATAAAACAGTCTGTCACTTAGAAGGTGCTCAGTAAATATTTGTTCCATAAGTGAATGAATAAACATTTGTATTTTAAATAGGACACTTTTGCATTTTGGCACCCATAATTAGAGTTTTTATATAATGCAACACACTTTAATTCCTTGGCTTCTGTCTCTTTCTATTTTTCTGCTTGCAGTATATAGATACAATTTCTTGAGGGTGTTGAGTCATTTTTTTAAATAGGGTTCAAAGTCTCGACAATTGTCTAAGAGTGTAAATATCGCTGAATTTTTTTAAGTGTCAGCTAGAAATGAATTGTGATATTAGCACTAAATTACACTCATTAAATTCTACTGTGTTGTGACTTGTGAATACTACATGTAACAGGGTGATAAAATGGTGCTTTCCTGCCTCTATTCTGATGGAATTGCCAATACAATGGGTATCACAGACCACTTTGATTGTGAGAAAAACCCCCATGCACAGAATTTATGAAGGAAGTGCTCAGTGATTGATTTCATGAATCTTCAGCCTTTGTATTAGATTAAGGATAGAAAAGTTTATAGAATGTGGAGAAGAATATTGGTAAAGGGGTCCTTGGGAGTGATCTATGCCTGCAATCACACCCACCTCAGTGAAAATAGAGTGGGCTTCAACAGGACTCTGGGTGAGCTTGACATATCCTGCTGTTGAAGAGACCCAAAGTGTAGACCCTGGGCTGTTGCACAGCAGATCTGAAGCAGAGGGATAGGCTGAGGAGAGTGTGCCACATTGGGAACTGTCTGCACTCCTCTAGTTGGGTGGGCCAAAGTGTACTTGAGTGTTGACGTGTAACTGGATGTGGGCCTCATGGAGGAGGGTGCCAGCATGGAATTGGCCTGGGTCCTGGCCAGTAAGGCTCCTGGAAGGACAGAGAGACTCTAGCAGCAAGATCCAGGAGGTAAACACCGGATACCTACCGAGCCAAGGAAGGAGTTACAGGAAATTGCCTGATAAAAGGAAATTGCAAGAGAGTCCCCAGTGCTGGCAGCTTCAGAAGCATCTGGGAAAGTATCCATAAGAGTCAGCTGTCCACATTTTCTAGACCCAGAGAGATTGCAAAGCTGGGTCTTATGCTCCTGTCCAACTGTATTAGTTTTCTGTGCTGTGTAACAAATGACTATAAACTTAGCAGCTTAAAACAGCACACATGCATTATCTCACAATCTCTGTGTATCAGACATTTATGCACAACTTAACTGGGTGCGCCCTGCTTAGGGTCTCTCAAGGCTGCCATTGAGAAGGAACCACTTCCCAGCTCACGTATTGGCAGAATTCAGTGCCTTATGGCTACAGGACTCAGCAGCATGCTTCTTTACAGCTTGCAAGAGAATGAGTATGCCAGCAAGACCAAGTCTTATAAATGTAATGTGATCATGGGAGTGACATCCTGTTGTCTTTGCCATATCCCTTTGGTCAGGAGCAAATCACATGTGCCCCCACCCACACACACAAGGGAAATCCACATTTGTTTCCTAGGACTACTGTGTCAAAACAACACAAACCGGTGGCTCAAAACAATAGAAATGTATTGTCTTGCAGTTCTGGAGGCTAGGAGTCTGAATTCTAAGTGTTGACAGGGCCATGCTCCCTCTGAAAACCCAGAGAGGAGAATCCTTACCGGCTGCTTCTGTCGTGTGCTAACAGGTACATATCCCTTGGGGTGTGTGTCACTATGAAAAAAGGCATCTGTTCTTCTGCCCTCTCCTATCTTCATTGTCCCTGTAATAAGGGTCATTACTGACACTTAAGGATGAAGTAATGTGCTTTTTAATAAGACTAGAGGACAGACAGAATGACTGTGTAGCTATCCATGTTTAAAAAAGAAAGAATAATATAAAAGATAAAGATAGTCATGAGAAAGTAATGTGCACAAATGGAAAGGTAAGGCAAAATTATGCACAACTGAAAGAGGAACTATGAAAGGAATGATTTTATGAATAATGTGGCTAAAACAGTCTTCTTTATTTTAAGAAGCATGGTGTCATTGGGGTGTACAACTTATTTTTAAATTACAATGGGTATTATATAATGGTGACAATATAGAACAATTTTCTTTAAACCACTCAAGACAACTTTGCAAAACTTAATCAGTCGTCTCATGTTATGCCTCTGGGCTAGGCAGGAAGATACTGATTAAGAAACAGGAAAAAAAAAAAAAAAAAAACGCTGGGCGCAGTGGCTCACACTTGTAATCCTGCACTTTGGGAGACCAAGACAGGAGGATTGCTTGAGCCCAGGAGCTTGAGACCAGCTTGGGCAACAGAGTGAGACCCCATCTCTACAATAAATACAAAAATTAGCCTGGCATGGTAATGCACACCTGTAGTCCCAGCTATGTGGGAGGCTAAGGGCAGAGGATCCCTTGAGCCTAGGAGTTCGAGGCTGCAGTGAGCTATGATCATGCCACTGTACTCCAGCCTGGGTGACAGAGTGAGACTCTCTCTCTCAGAAAACAAGCAAACAAAAGCAACCAGAATAGTGAAATTATGTTGTTAGGAATTTTACCCTTGGTTTATGTGGACAGATTGATGCTATGTGGGCAACTCACCTGACCCTTTTTTTGATTCATTTCAAAAACTGTTCTTGAGGCTTCACGTGCTAGCATGCATGTTTGTCTCTAGGAAGTACTGTTTAGTTTTGAATATAATTAGTTACATAGGCAGTTTGAGGATGCTTTACAGGGAAAGCATAGGTATCTAGGTACTCTCTTCAGATGTTAGGGAAGGCTTTTAATTCCCTTAAGGGCCTTGTTAAGCGCTTTCTAATTTTTTTTTTAAATTCAAATTTTGTAAGCCTGGATTTTCTTGTTGAATTTAAATCCTATTATAAAAAAAGATAAGAAACCTACAGCAATTAATAATAGATATGCTGTATATACATATGTGTGTGTGTATATATATATATATATGCCTAACATAAATATATACACCCACATGCGTGTGCATAATGTAAATGTAGTGAATGTGTGTATGCATGCTTGGAGGGGATACATGTCCTCAACCAGGGATCTAAAGAGAAAAGCTCACACGGTGTGTTAGGCCATTTTTGCATTGCCATAAAGAAATGCCTGAGACTGAGTAATTTTATAAAGAAAAGAAGTTTATTTGGCCCACAATTTTGCAGGCTGTACAGGAAACATGGTATCAGTATCTTGGCTTCTAGGCTTCTGGGAAGGCCTCAGGGATCTTTGAACCCTGGCAGAAGAAGGGGGAGCAGGTGTCTCACATGGCAAGGGGTGAGGGGAAGGAGCTGCCACACTCTTTTAAACAATCAGATCTCTTGAGGACTCACTCACTATTGCAAGGACCACACCAACCCATATACCTCCCACCAGACTCCACCTCCAATATTGTGGGTTACCTTTCAACACCAGAGTTCGGCAGAGACAAATATCCAGACTATATCACAGGGTCAGGACTTCAAAGCTTACCGTGAAACAGTGATCCCAGAAGATGATGCTGAGATGGCTTCACCTGGCATTATGATAGCACTCTAAAGAACTGCCAGCAGTTTTTTCCCCTTTCTGCTCACTTCTGAAAGAGGGACATCAAAGGGAACATGCTGAGAACATTTTAATTTGTCAAGAATAGTGAGATAGCCTTCTAAGGTCATCCTTCAAACAGCAGATTTTGAGTGAATAAGCTGTATTTGGCAATAGCAGAAAGAAAAAAATTGAAATAGTGTTTTGTTTTAATAACATTTGTTTTTTTTTCACCATTATATTACATTTTATTCTTCACAGTAAAAATATCACTCAGTACAGTTATACTTTGATACAGTTTTATCCTGGTACAATCGATGTTAGAATAATGATGCCAAAATAAACTTGTTAATGAGAAAAAGAAAGAAATCAGTTCTGAAGTGCTAACTAGAAGAGAGAAATTTAAAAAGGCATTAATAAAATATAATTTATTTATTTATTTAATAACTTTTTTATTGTACTTTAAGTCCTGGGGTACATGTGCAGATCTTGCAGGATTGTTGCATAGGTACACACATGCCATGGTGGTTTGCTGTCTCCATCCCCCTGTCACCTACATCAGGTATTTCTCCCAATGTTATCCCTCCCCAACCTCCTCACCCCACACTGTCCCTGTCCTTCCCTAGCCCCCCACCCCTCAACAGACCCCAGTGTGTGATGTTCCCCTCCCTGTGCCCATGTGTTCTCATTGTTCAACACCTGCCTATGAACCCTTGGTAACTCTGGCTAAAGTCCAAATCTTCACCTCTCCTGCAACCAAAGCCATTAAATGTGGCAAGAAAAAAGGTTATAACTTACTACTCTCAGTTTAAACAGACTACAGTTCTCCAAAGGACAACTGACAATTCTGTGACATTTCCATAGTAAGTTCATTCTCCCACTCTCCAAAATGACCATTTTATAACTTGTCCTCTCTCCTTAAACCTACAACACCTCAATCTCAGCTGATAACCTTTCTTCATGGCTCAGTGAGAAAATAAGTTATTGGAAGGGAACTTTCTCTAATTCTTACCATCAAATTCAGAGGCCGACCTTTTCTGCACTCATAGTTTCTACCCTATATTGTATTACAATGCTTGTAGTGGCCCTGCTCCATCTTAAGCCAAGCCCTGCCTTTTTCTTTGAATCCCACGCCTTCTTTGTTCCCTAATTATATGCTCATTGCTGTATGTCATCACTTTCTCCCTCTCTCGTGCATTGTTACTATTAACATAAAAGCCCACCTTAGCATTTTCCATCCAGCTATTCCTAATCCCACATCCCCTCCAGCTACAGTTCTATTTTTCTGTTCTTGTGAGCAAAATCTCTTGAAAGAGTTGTTTCCACCCTGTTCTCTCCACCTGCTCCACTTGGCAACTGCCCTGCCATGACACAGAAGCTGTGCTTGTCCAGGTCCCCAACAATCCCCACATTGCCAAATCTAATGTTTACTCTTCTGACTCCATCTTACTTAACCTTTCAACGACTTTCATCACAGTTGACCACTTCCTCTTTCTTGAAACTCACTCTGGGATCTCTCAATGAGATACTGAGATCTCTCTCAATAGGAGAGAATCTCAGTCTCCTATTGACTTCCCCTGCCCCGTTTCTAAACCCTTCTCTTCTCTTTTACACTTTTGTCCTAGGGAAATCGCATTGAGCTTTTGACCACCATGTATTTGACACTCAGACTTTTGTCTCTAACTTCTCATGAACTCCAGACTCATTTAACCAAATGTCAACCTAGCATCTCCTCTGGGATACTGAATTAGTTTTTCGTCATTGCCATGACAAATTACTACTAACTCAGTCGTTTAAAACAATACCCATTATCTTACAGTTTCTGAGGATCAGAAGTCTGTGGACACATTACTGAGCTGTATTCTCTGCTTAGGGTCTCACAAGACTAAAGTTAAAATGATGTCACATGACAATAAAATGAAGTCAAAATGTCAGCTGACCTGGGCTCTTATCTGGAGGCTTCCTGGCTCATTCTCATTGTTGGCAGAATTCCATGAAGCTATAGGACTGATGTCTCATGTCCTTGCTGGCTGTTGGCTGGGGATCACTCTCAGTTCCTAGAGGCTGCTGCATTTGTTGACTTCTGGCCTGCTCTATTTTAAAGCCTACCACAGTGCACCAAATACATCTTGTGCTTCAAATCTCTGCCTTCCCCTTTTGCCTTCCTCTTCAACCTCTAAAGGATTAATGTGATTACAGTAGGGTTTCAGGGTTTCTCTATCTTGCAGTTGATGATGAGTAACCTTAGTTACATCTACAAAGTCCCTTTTGCCATATAGTAGAAAATATTCATGGTATGACACTAGGGAGCAAAGGTCATGGCGGCCAAATTTCTTTCTACCACAGATATCTAATAATAATGACAAACTTACCATTTCTGAGACAGAAACTCTTGACTCTGTCTCAAGTCTGTTTTTCCACTTGTTTTTTTCTACTTCAGTACCCATTGATCAATTCAGAAAATCTGGGAATTCTCCCTGAATTATTTCTTTTCCTCATTACTGTTCTCTTGTTGGTTATGCCTCCAAAATATATCTTGTGTTTTGTCCCTACTGCTGACACACTAGTCCACACAGCCACAGCCACCATTGTTATCTGCATGGCTGCAGGGTTTTTGTTGTTGTTGTTTGTTTGAGCAAGGTCTTACCCTGCCGCCCAGGTTGGAGTGCAGTGGTGCTATCACAGCTTACTGCAGCCTTGACCTCCCAGACTTAAGTGATTTTCCCACCTCAGCCTCCTGAGTAGCTGGGACCATGCTCGTCTAATTTTTTATTTTTTATTTTTTTATTTGTATTTTTTTTTGTAGAGACAGGGTCTCCCTATGTTGCCCAGGCTGGTTTCCAACTTCTGGGCTCAACCGATCCTTTCTCTTTCTCTTTCCAGGCTTCCAAGTAGTTGGGACTACAGGCGTGTGCCACCATGCCCGGCTTATATTTTTTTTACTGTATTTGTAGACAGGATCTCCCTTTGTTGCCCAGGCTGGTCTCAATCTTGTGAGTTCAAGTGATCTGCCTGCCTCAGCCTCCCAAAGTGCTGGAATTACAGGCATGAGCCTCCATGCCTGGCCATTTTTTTCAACTGCTAAAGTAATATGTGTTGATTATACAAAGTACAGAATGGCTCACAAATAAATCGTATGATCCCTACCTTCCAGAGACAGCCACTTGTGTATTTAGGAAAACATGTTCCTTCTGGTTTTGCTATACCTGCAATTTATGATCTGCTTTTGCTCTTTTAGATAAGTAATGAATCTTTATAACCTTAATTATTCTTCTACAGCATGATTTTTAGTAGCCTTATGATACTCTGTCTTTGAGAAGCATTGTAATTTAGTTATTTGTTTTGTGCATTTAGAGTCCTTCTAAACAGACATCTTTGAACATACATCTTTTTTGCATATTTTGAGTTTATGAAAAGTTCAGAAGCAAATTTATTAGATCAGAGGGTAAAAATAATTGTTAGGGCTTAAAAAATTGCCAAATTGCCTTTCAGAAAGGATGTGACAGTTAATGTTCCCTTAGCAGAGTATGAGAGTGCCTATTTTGAAATGTATTTGCCAACTTAACAGCCAGAAAAATGGTATGTTGCATTACTTGATAACTAGTGAAGTTGGAGGTGATTGTTTATTTGCGGTCAAAAGTAGCCAGGAGAAGATCCTCAGGCTCATTATGGCTGGCCTTATATCTTAAGCTTAGTAAGTAACCATAAACACCATAGATGTATTTTCAGTTGCAACAGGAGTACTTCTAAGAAGACTTTCTTATGATCCTTTGAAAGAATATTCTTTTTTTGGCTATGTTTCTCACATCTTACATTTTACCATACTTGCTAAAAATTAAAGGTAGCTGCTGTTAAAGGATGAAAGAAACTCCTTGAAAACGTGGCTGAAAAGTGCAAAGCTTCTCTAGATAATATTAAGATATTTTGAGGTACTACATAGAATGAACTATTAAGGCTATTTAAGAAGCATAAAGAATGTAATTACTATAAGAGCAGCATGTTTACTTTTGTATTATGTAAAGAGGATACAGATTGGGGCAGTAATGGGTGCATTATTTAATGCTTGATGTTTTCTCTCAAAGAGTGCAAAGAAAGTCCCCAAATGTGCTCAGCATGTAAACATATAAACACGTCCCTTTTCATGTGTTACTTTTAGCCTGAAAGGTAAGTGCTGTTTTAATGGAATGCTTCCTATCTAATATCTGAAATACATGTTTGATGTACCTTATTTCGTATTTCGCTCATTTACTTTTGCTGTAATGATCAAATAATCCAATGAGAACAATGTTGCTAATTTCAGGTATATCTTGTTCACCATAACTGTTGGAAGAAAATTGATTTTATGATGTTAACCTTGTTCCAAATGCAGTCATTTCTACTGTGCTATCTTTTTAGTCCTATGCTCATTTTTGGAAAGAGGTTATTATTTATATTGTGGATGTCTGCCACAAACTTGAATATAGAGGGCTCTGAGACAAGAACAGAAAGAGGGACATGAGAGGCAAGAGCAAAGGACACTAGGGAGGAGAATGTAGAATGGGAAGGGTGGGTCATGAGACCACTTCAGTGCATATTATCATTTTTACCAAAAGACAATTAGAAAAAGGAAGAGGAAGTGAAACATACATGGAGGCAGTTTTGTTCATAGTACAGTTTAAAAGGTAATTTTGGAATGCTCGAATAGTTAGAATGAGGCTGTTATCATGTGCCTTCTTTTCCTTCATTTTCAACCACAAAAGAGAATGGGCCAGGCTCACAGCTGACAGGAACAAAATATGTTGTAAACATTAAACATTGTCTCTGTTAAACAAAGGGAGAGTGTCTTTTCAAGGATTAAAAGTGGAGACAATACAACTGACTTGTTCAAGGTTGTGCAACAGAATGTGGATAGAAATTGGGTCATTTTATTTGTCTCTGAAGTCTGTGTCTTTGCAATTAAGTGAAAATGCAGTTACTTCAGTTAAAATAACAAATAGTGAGGATATATTTTCATTTAAAAAATAAAATTGCTGGCCAGGTGTGGTGGCTTACACTGTAATCCCAGCACTTTGGGAGGCGAAGGTGGGTGGATCACCTGAGGTCAGGAGTTCAAGACCAGCCTGACCAACATGGAGAAACCCCATCTCTACTAAAAATACAAAATGAGCTGGGCGTGGTGCTACGTGCCTGTAATCCCAGCTACTTGGGAGGCTGAGACAGGAAAATTGCTTGAATCCAGAAGGCAGAGGTTGTAGTGAGCTGAGATCAAGCCACTGCACTACAGCCTGGGTGATAAGAGCGAGACTCCATCTCAAAAAAATAAAATAAAATTGCTATCTAAGGTATTTACTATCTGAGTTCTTAAAGATGTTTAAGTATCCAAATTCACCAAGCAGTTTATGTTCACTATTATCTGTATATTTTATGAGAGATATGGAACAAAGAGAAAACATTTCGAAGCAAGATTTTAATTCTGCTCAAAATGTTGGAAAGTATTTTAGATTATGTGTGTGTGTATGAAGTATTTGTGTTTGTATGTATTTGTAGTATAAATACTGCTTTTGTACCACTGTCCTCCTAAGAAAATATTCTCTTGAGTTATATACATCAGTAATGGATTTTCTGAAATATATATTTTGCTTTTTAGATGCTGATAGGCAAGATTCCATTAATCTCTTCCTGGGAGTTTTCCAGCCCACTGAAGGGAAACCTCATCTCTGGGAGCTTCCAACAGATTTTTATTTGCATCACAAAAATACCATGAGACTTTTGCAAACAAGAAGAAGGTATTTTTCTTCCTAGTCTATAATATAAACTCCAATTTGGTGTAATCTTGAATATAAGATATTTTTCATTTTGAGAAATCACAGGCTAAAGTAGTTCTATTTTATTTTTTATTTAAAAAACTTTTAAAAAATGTTTGTAGGTACATAGTAGGTGTTTATATTTATGGGGTACATGAGATTTTTTGATACAGGCATGCAATGGGAAAGAAGCACATCATGGGGAATTGGGTATCCATCCTCTCATGCATAAAGTGATCAGTTTTGCCACATGCTTGCCATGAGTTCAGTACTATTGATGTCCTGATAGTAGGTTGGGGAAAATGTGGTATTAGCAATTGTTGTTTTGCATTTTCTCTAAGATACAAAGTTTCAGAACTTCATTGCTGAACAGAAGTTGTAGCTCCACTAAAGCAAACCAACAATATTATCTTTGAGTGTTTCCTACAAACCTGAAACTCTCAAGGACTCTGAGGTGCAGGGAGTCAGTCTTAGATTTTTCAAGTGTGACATCTAAGCAGCATGTACCTTGTAATTCCAATGTTCTCTCCTCCAGCAAACAACCAGTCTCGGTGACATTGGGAAGACGGGAAGCTAGAGCAGTACTACTAGCTAGCGTCAGATAACTACTTCCATGTCCCCACTACTCACATGCTTGAGTCACTCGCCAGTAAGGGTTGAGTACAGTTAAATTGGTAATAATATTCTCAAAAGAAACAGTTTGCCTGAAGCAGTTTAATGTGATGCTCTGTGGTGTGAGCCTCGGGGTCACGTAGAGTTGGGTTGGAATCTCTGGAGTTCTCTGGCCTGAGTCTAGTAATTTAAACTCTTTAAGCCTTATTTTCCTCCTCTGAAAAATGTAAATGCCTGGACACACCTCACAGAGTCATTGCAAAGATTTAATGATGAGGCTCTTTAGTGTTTTTAACTGAGGAGTCATATACTATAATAATATAGTCAATTTTGCCACATGAGCAAAATGTTTTACATACCATACATGAGGTTAGAGCCTGGTCCATGCACTCAAAGGCCTCTAATGTCAAGCTCTCCCATCATGCTCTTAGTTCACAGCATCAGTTTGATAGAGCCCTAATTTTGTGCAAAGATACCTCCCAAACACTGCAGGAGTCATTGCCAGTCTGTGCTAACTGTGTATGGGACCATGAACAACTGACAAAGTTGCAAGTACAGCTCTTGCAGTTGTTACTAAGTTCTGTGTTGCTTCAAGAATATTTAAAATATTAGGAAGATCTCAGAGTTCATATGTTTCTCAGATTTATTCTTATCAATGCATATTACTGGAATAAACAACTTAATATGGGAGCTTACTCTCCCTATAAATGGAGCACTGCTAGTTTTTACATTAAATTTATTATTAATAAAAGATTATTTACGTGAATTTTTGCTGACAAAAAATTTGGAACTGTTTATTTGGTGAGAGATGGGTATAAGTACCTATATTTATATTTACTGATGACAGTTAACTATAGGTAAATGTGGTTGATCTTCTGAAATTTTATATTACCTTGAAGTATTGAAGGTATTTAGATACAGCTTGAGAACAGCCGAAACTGAATTTTCCACTGTAGAAATTAGTTATGTATTATAAGTATAATTTAAACTCCTTGCTTACCTTGAGTTACATAATGAAGGCAGGTGGTTTTGGAGCTTATATGTGGGAATAAAAGGAAACTTGTATTACATCCTCATTTTCCAAAAAAGGAAACTGAGGTGCAGAGATAATGTCTTGGCTAAGATTATTCAGTTAGATGATTCAGTGAGATTCAGCTCTAAGCCTACCACTGAAAATAAAATTGTATTAAAGTGAATAATACGGCTTGCTCAGTTGATTTATATCTCCTTTTTTTGTTTTTTGTTTTTCACTCTGGAATGTCAAAACTCTGAAAACTGCTTTTTATTTTTTGGCATCAGGGGAGAGGGAATTGATACTGCTTATAAACAGTTTTTATAAATACTGTAAGATAAATTTCAGTGTTTTTTAAAAAAATTTCTAGTGTCATACACCTGTACAAGTTATTTTGCTGACAGTTAAAGCAGCATTACAATTCTCAAAAGAAATCAACAGGTTAGCCAGAGGCAGTAACAGGACAAGAGCACGGAGCTCAGGCTCAGGTAGAGCAGAGTTGGAATTTCTGCAAGTGTGTGGCCTGCAACCCATTAACCTCTCAACCTCATTTTCTCACCTGTAAAATGGAGATGACTATACATACCTCGTAGGGTCATTGAGGCTTAAAAGGGAAAGTATATGGAAAGTACTTAACACTAGGTCTGACACAGAATAAACCCAGTAGTGAAGTTGCCAGGCTCTGGAAAGCCTGCTTCCAGTTCATACCTGGGTGACCAGAACTGGTCTCATTCTGTTTCCACATCATTAAAATAGAGATAATAATAGTACCTAACTTACAAGTTTCTCTGAGAACCAGATGAGATCATATAAATGCTTAGCAACTAGCAAATCCAATAGGTGTTAGTATTGTTACTAGCTTTTGTTTGTTTGTTTTTGTGTCAGAGTCTGGCTCTGTCACCCAGCTGGAGTGCAGTAGTGTGATCTCAGTTCAGTGCAGCTTCTGTCTCCCAGGGGTCAAGCCGTCTTCCCACCTTAGCCTCCCAAGTAGCTGGGACCACAGGTGGACACCACCATACCCAGATAATTTCTGTATTTTTGGTAGAGATGGGGTTTTGCCATGTTGCCCAGGCTGGCCTCCAACTCTTGGGCTCAAGCAGTCTGCCCACCTTGGCCTCCCAAATTGCTGATTAAGGTGTGAGCCACTGCACCTGGCCTGTTGCTATTCTTTAAGGAAATACCATTCTCTAGTTTTGAACATCTATTGCGGATCATACAGGATGGCCATAAAGTTTGGAAACTTAGATAATATGACTTATTAATGTAATATCAATAAAACTTTATTATGTATTCATGAGTATTTTGAAATTTGGTGGGCATCCTGTGTTTTATACTGTGTTTACCAGTGATACAGGAATGATGTGGATATGGCATGGCATATCTATGCCATGAAACAATATTTTTCTTGCACAGTAAGGGAAGAGGGAATAAACCTAACTCTACCTAGAGTTCTTCGGAACAAGGTCCTCTTGAGATAAGTACTTCAATTACACAAAATCTCAGGCTTATTTGTCTGCCAAAAACCAATAATTGAAGCTTTGTTCTGAATCTGGTTAATATGGCATACAATCATCTAAGATGCCATCTACTGAACTAGTGTTTAGAATGTCACCAAGATGTTTTAGATATTAAGCATTCATTATTTCATTGACTCCTAGAGTTGGGAGATTTCTTGGCCTGCCCCATCTGATATGTGAGTTCCCTTTCTGTTTTCCAAGAGAGAAGTAATCTGGCTTGCGCTTGCCAAGCTCTTGTTTGTCAGCTGTTGAGGAGGTAGTTGTTTTGGAACAGTTCACTTACACAATTCTTCCTCACATAGTACTGAGATCTGCTCCTCTGTAATCTTACCTACTAATCCTAGTTAAAGCCGCTGAGACCTTAAAAACAAGATTTCCTCATCCACTTGATAATCTTTTAAATATCTGAAGATGAGTTCGTACACTTTCAAAACCTCTTCTACTGGTTAAATAGCCCCACTTTCTTCAGCTGTTTCTCGTGGTTTCAAGTTGCTCCGCCATTCAGAACACCATTCTCCTCTGTTTTTCAGAGGAGGTCAATGTTCTTTTAAAACTGTGGCCCCCAGATCTGGGTCCAGTAATGGTCAGCATTTGGTCTGATTTGTGCTAGCTGTTGTGGGACCACTGGGACCATCATGCCCCTTGTCTTGGATGCTATGTTTTCATCGATAAGCATAAGGTCATGTCACCCATCCTCAGCGTTGCCATCACAGTGTGCACTCTCCAGGCTTCCCGTCTGTTAGAACTCCTAGTCTTTTTTTTTTTTTTGAGTTGGAGTCTCACTCTGTCGCCCAGGCTGGAGTGCAGTGATGTGATCTTAGCTCACTGCAACCTCTGCCTCCTGGGTCTAAGCAATTCTCCTGTCTCAGCCTCCCAAGTAGTTGGGATTACAGGTGCCTACACCACGCCCGGCTAATTTTTGTGTTTTTATTATAGATGGGGCTTCACCATCTTGGCCAGGCTGGTCTTGAACACTGACCTCATGATCCACCTGCCTTGGCCTCCCAAAGTGCTGGGATTACAGGCATGAGCCACCGCAGCCAGCCAGAACTCCTAAGTCTTGTTAGCATGTGCCACTGCTGCTCTGCCATATCTGTACCATTCTTGTCATATATATGCTTTGCCTACTTCCAAAAAAAGTATTTAAATGTGTATCCTTTAATGAATACTTCTAACTTTGTAGTTTCTTCAGATTTAATCAGCTGGCCATCTTGATCCTAATATAAGTATACTTAACGAAAAATGTTGACTGTAGGGTAAATGGCAGAGCCTATTGGTTTCTATCCACAGACAACTCCTTCCATATAACATTGTTTGGTGCTTTTGGTCGTAATCATTTAAACAGCTGTAAGTTCACTTAACTATACTGTTGCCCTGCCCACATTTATCTATCTTGTACACAAATATTGGTTGCTTTGCTGACATTCAGGAATGTTTCAGAGAGTTCCAAAGTTAGCTAGGGAAATTAAAGACAGTCTTTAAAATTTTTCCCTAACCTTCCTATGGAACTGAGAACTCTTAATACTAGGAACCGAAAAAGCAAAGAGAATCTGATTTACTGGCTTTTTTGTATGCAAAGGAAGAAGTGGCGCTAACTTACAGTCTCCTGTTTTCTGATCCCTCATCCCAAAGCAAGTTTCTGACCCAGTCCAGTGTTCTTCCTCTGGATAAATGTACCTGGTAGTGGAGGTAGTAAAGATTCCCCTATCCTGGGCTTAGTTGTCTTAGATGCTCTGATCTTCCATCTATTTTAGCTTATCTTCCCCGAGGCAGATATTTCTCATGGGCTTCTTTGCTTCTGAGATTCACCCAAAAGACTTGGAAACTTAAAAGTGTTGTTAAATTGCTTCGTATTGCTAAGGGAAACACAAATAGTAATATTTTTTAAAAAGTGTATGACCTGGTTTTAAATCACAAATACATGATTATCTTTTAATTCTTGTTCACCACAAGAATTCTGAGTTAAAAGGCATTTTTTATAATGTCTACTTCGTTTTCCTAGACAAGCTGATTGTAAGCAATGTTCTTTAGGGAATTTCTCATGTACTGGTAACTTCTCTATTTTCTTCCTCTGCCAGGGTTAGATCATCACAAAATTAGATTTACTCAGATGCATGCATACATCCCTCTTAAACAATTAATGCATGTCTTTTTCATTCCTCTGATCTGACAGCCTGATTTTCCTATCAGGAAGGGAAATGATGTTAGCCTGCTGTGGCTTGTTTTTGTGAGTATATGTGAATTCAGAGAATGGATTGGCCATCTTTTTAGGTCACTTACAACACCTCTCTATCTCATACTTGATTATGTTATCTTGGTGGGATCAACATCACTTGTTGATGTCTGGTTTTTGGAATCTGTCATCCTCTAAGTTCTGAGCATCAAGACTCCTCTTATCCTCAGCAACATGGCCCATGTTTGCCTATGTAACAAACGTGCACATTCTGCACATGTACCCCAGAACTTAATAAAAGTTGAAGAAAAGTGAATATAAATTCTGCTCAATGTAAAAAAATAAAGACTGCATTTACTCATTTCCAATATCAGCTCCATGTTTCACTGTTCCCTTAAAGATTATTGATCTCAGCTATAGCAGGACACTGGCCTGCTTGTAGAGATGCTTAGCACTTCCTTCTGTCTTCTGGGTTGTACACAGTTCCCTCTTATCTTGTGTTTTTTTTCTTTCAGTTGTGAAAATTGTTATAGCTAGGGAGGATAGAAATAGTGCTGGAATTAAGTAGCTCTACTTTCTCTGTCATTATTTTCAGCGTGGCACTTTCAACACGTAGAGCAGTGTCTGACACATAGCAGGTGTTTAATAAATGTGGAATGACTGAATGAATTCTTCACAAGCAGCAGCCTTATCCTTGCTCTGTTCTTTTCATATTCAAAGACTCGTTATTGAAAGGGGATTGGAGGACCTGCCCCTTTGGTTTTGCTGAGGAGCTTGTCTTAGATGCAGAGTCTCAGGACCCACCTACTGAGTCATCTGCCTTTTAACAAGGTCCCAAAGTGATTTACATGCACATTGAATTTTGAATAGCACTGCTGTAAAGCATAACTTCAGTCTAAAACAAAACTTTAAGAACCTTTCCTGTTAGAACAGTGATTTGCCCTGCACAGTTCATTAGGCTTCATATTCCTTTTTTCATCATTAGTGGTTGTGTATTTCGGCTTGCCATCTCTAGGAGAGTTCCTTATGTTGCCAATTTCATTTGGATACTTTCCCGTTGCTTCCTAATCAGGATTATTCAAGATTGTAATTTCAGCATTATATTTTTAGAAAGTCTTTCATTTATTTTAAATTCTCTTTTTAGCAGTTTTTGGCTAAAGGCTCTTTTTTTAATCTTTAGAAATCTGGTTTTTAAAAAGTTATTGATATACTGTTTCACATTCTTCTTCCTAACTCTCATGAACTTTGACATATAACACTTTTCCTCTAAATATTCATTTCATTAGAATTTGATTGAGAATTAAATTAGGTGTTCAGAGAGAAGACTGCTTTAGGATTCTTTCAGATTCTCTGCGTATAGCAGATGAGTCTTCTAGCAGAAATCCAAACAGATGACATTCTTACTCTTGCTCTAGCCTCTGTAATCAAGTAGTGCATATTTACAGTTAAAGAATAGCAGGATCTGTACTGCTTTCTAAGGGAACTTGTTCGTTAGGACTGTCCCATTTATTCCTTAATGATTTTGCTTAACTGTTTTAACTATACACACAGATGTATACATATACAGCAGAGTAGATTCTGACTATCAGATATCCACACAAAACAGATGTATACATATACAGCAGAGTAGATTCTGACTATTAGATATCCACACAAAAGGGAATCCTGGTTGTAGGACGTGGGTCAAGGTCTCACTGCTCACCTGGTGGCAGAGTAAGTCACTGTAGGCACAGTCCCTGGGAAAAGTTAACAGCAGTTCGTAGAGTCAGCTTATTACATTCTAATCCTTTTTAGCTAAAAGTAAGTAACATCAGAGCTTCTTGACTGTCAGGTGTATTCCTGGCATTTTTGTAGTTCTGTGACATAGTTGAAGGAAGAAAGGGGTTGGGAAGGGAATTACCATGTTGAGGACCTACTGCATCAAAAGCTTTACAAACTTGTTTTAAAAAGAAAAAAATTAACTTTGAAGTAATAGGAAACGTGTTACTGTAGACCATATAAATTCTTTTATCCAGGAAAGTGTAGAAAACTGATATTTACATTTAGTTCATCTTTTAAAAAATTTTTATTTTATAGTTATACTTACTGGTGGACACCAGAGGTGATAAAGCATTTACCATTGCCCTATGATGAAGGTAGGTAACTGTTTGTGTTTTAGTTTTTACACTAACATATTTTTGGAATTATACCTAAATGAACTTGAAACATTAAATCCTTTGCACATGATATTTTATTAGAAAGAAATGAATGGCTGTTCAATATTATGTTGCTGCTTTAATAGATAGGGGATTGTATAACCTCTTAGCTTCTTAAAGGACAGTAATTATATTATACTTCTTTTTATCTATGTAGGCCAATACCTTGTATTGTGTCTTACAATTACGTATGTTTCCCAAATATTTAGTCAATAAAATATGATCTATCAGCTCATCACTTTAAACTTGTACTGCTTATATTTCTACATATTTTGGGGGAATGTAGAGAAAATAAAGACCCATTCACAAGGAGAACTTAAAAATGTTTTTCCTGTGCTAAGCAGTGGAGAAAGGTACAGATAAAAAATGTATGACAGTATATTTAGTCACATTTAATTTAAATTTTTAAATAATTCAGTCACATTTAAGTTAAATTTTATTAATTTGTCAGAGAGATAGGAAAAATTCTATATTAAAGGAATATCCCTCAAGTGTATAACACATTAGAATGATGTTTCTAAATTTAAATAATTGTCCAATTTTAAATACAGTTAGTTCTGGCTCTGTTACTAATTCCTCTGATCTTGGGCAAGCTCATTTTCCACTTCGTAAAGGGTTACTAACAAAATCTCCTGCAAATCTGGAACGCTTCAGTTGAGAACCCAAAGTTGAGTTCATCATCCCAACTTTGGGTGGGGAAGCCCATAAAGTAAGACCACAAAGAATCTTTGGTTCTTATTAAGTTATAAATTCATTTTGGAAGGTATTTGTAACTTGAAATTCTGGGCAAAATTATTAGTCATATTGCCAAGAAGGTTTAGTTGTTCTGGGAGAAAGGAAGGGGTTTTCACTATCTAACACTGGCTATTAACAGAATTTGAAATATAAAGCAAAACTTAGGGAAAAAGCTGTTTAATTTTTAGCTAAAATGCAGAGGGCATTTGTTTAAGAGCAAAAAGGAGTTTAAAGAGGCCCCTCTAAGTAACCCCCTGCTCCCACTGGACTTCCTGAGGCCCTCCTGCCTGCTTAGGGCTGGTTGAACTCAGCTTTGCATTGCATTTTCTCTGCGTCCATCTCATCTCTTTTCTAACTGTGTAAGTGTCGGAGGCAGGAGTTCAGCCTCATTCAGAACTGTATCCCCCAGAGAGCTTATCACAGCACTGTCTGTGAACACAGTTGATATTATGGAAATGTTTGCTTGATGTAATCTCAGACTTTTAGAGTAACATGCAGTATCTCTCTTAGTTATCTGTGCTGCGAACTTAAAAAAGTTAATAGTGAAGAAATTCCACAGATATGAAGAAGAGATTGATATCCATAATGAGTTCTTTCGGCCATATGAGTTGAGCAGTTTTGATGATACCTTTTGCTTGGCTATGACAAGCTCAGCACGGTATGTTGTGGGTACTCTGATTCTGTAAGTATGTAGGAACTGTAGTTTTCCTAGTTTGTATGTGTATGTCTGTCTTTACCAGAAATCCATTCTGTAGGCCTTCTGTCAGGTGGGTAGTCAGCCTTTGTTTGAATACCTCCTGTGATGGGGAGCCCACTACTTTAAGAGGCAGCCCCTTTTACTGTTCTCTTGACAGTTGATGCCGATTTCTCCCCTTTGATAGGTTGAAATCTGCCTCCTGTTAGCCCTAGTTTGCCATTTGGAATAAACTCAGTTTTTTTCATTGGACATAGAAATTGAGAGTTGACATAAATTAGTGGGAAAAGCATCACCTTTGGTACTAGAAAGGCTAGAATGTGAATCTTAGTTCAGCTACTTCCTCTGTGACCTTGAGAAAATTTTCCAGCTTACCTCAGCCTTATTTTCTTAAACTCTCTCTCTCTCTCTCTCTCTCTCTCTCTCTCTGTCTCTCTCTCTCTCTCTCTTCCCACCCCCCTGCACACACATTTCCCCCAGGTACCCTTGTAGTACCTTGTACAGACAAGTGATTAATAAATGGTAGGTATTATTATTACTATTTTTATTAGTCACAGGACAAATCTAGTTCCTCTTCTGTCTGACAGCCTCCAGATATTTGAGGAAGCAATATTAATTTCTTCAGGGTAAATATCCTTCATTTTTTCTTCCATAACTTAGTGGCATGGTTTCCATTTTCTCTGTCCTAGTCTCTCACCTTCGGACACATTCCATTTTCTGTATCTCTTTTAGAATTTGATGGGACCCTTTAGGAAAAATTGTGGGACCAGAATAAGAAAAGTGAGCAAAGAACATTACTTATTATATTTTTACTAAAATTTAAATTTTTGTATTTCACATTTTCTTCAGATGTAGTATTTATATGCTTATACTTTATATGATACATATAGAAACATATTCTGTGGTTTTGTTTCCTAGAAATCACTCTACATTTTGCTTCAGTTTCAGATAGGAGCAGTTTGAAATTCTTACTTGCTTGATTTTTCAATTAAACTTGTTAACGTTTAGCAGTTTTAACTATAAGACCTTTGACATTTCTAAAAGTTTTCAACTCAGCAAAAGATAAATGACATTCTGTATATGTCTTTATATATGTATAAACTCTGACTTCACATCTTTGATAGGTTCTTGGAAACTGACTTTAAGTGAAATGAGGTTGAAAAAAAATGACATTATTTAAGGACCTGCTACACTGTTTCACTTGAAGTCACAGTTTCCAAGAACCTATCAATGACATTGAGGACTTATAATTGTATTTTTAGTGGCTTGTTCTATAAAGTCACTGCAAACACTGAATAAGTAAATAGTGAACCATTGCTCCTAGGGGAAATACAGGATTAGATTCCTGAGAGCCTCTGGCCACACTGTATTTGTAAACCAATAAATAAATAACCTAGTTTTATGTGTATTTTTGTTTAAAGACAGAAACGTATTTAATATATAGTCAGTCCCTGTTTTAGAATGATTCAACTTACGATTTTTCAGCTTTACAGTGGTGCAAAAGTTACATGCGTTTGGTAGAAACTGTACTTCGAATTTTGAATTTTGATTCAAAATTCTTTATAATAACTTTACTATAGAATAGGCTTTGTGTTAGATGATTTTGCACAACTGTGGGCTAATGTAAATGTTCTGAGCACATTTAAGGTAGGCTACACAAAGCTATGATGTGCAGTAGGTTAGGTGTACTAAATACATTTTCAAGTTACTATGGGTTTGTCAGGATGTAACCCTCATCCTAAGTTGAAGAGCGTCTGTATATTCTTGATTTATTAACATAACACTCACGGCCAACAGCACCATAACTCATGCCTGAATGAAGTTTGTCTAACACACATGTTTTCTCTGTCAGGTGCATTACCGCTTTCTTGTGCTTAGAAATACTAGACAGCTTCAGCACTATGTGTAAGGGCCATCTTAAATAGCAAGATCACCAAGAAAATCACCAAAAATGTGAAAAACGTGGTGTTAAATAGACTGTGAAAAAGACAGTTATAGTACAAGTGCAGAAATTAAGAAGCAGAATACCCCTTGTTCAGCCTCAGCTGAGAAATTCAGTTTTGACCACTCTGTACACGCACATGTCTGCAAATGACTGTGAAAGTACCACAGGGTTGATTTGGGGGTTACAAATACACACTAGTGAGTAAGCAAACTCACAAACATGGAATCTACCAATGAAAAAGATCAACTGAGGAGAGAGATCCAAGATGGCCGATTACTTGCAGCTCCCAGCGAACGTGCAGAGAGCAAGTGGACGCCACACTTACAGATAAATTTTTGCTGCCCATGGACCAGGACATTCCCAGCGGAGGAGCCCCATGGGTCTCCAGCGTGACCCTTTCAGCTGGCGCGGCTGTTTTGCCGGCACCTCTGCCTGGCGGCTCTTGGTGCAGAGTAAACGGGACTGGGTCTCCTTTTGGATATTTGGAGCTCTGTGAAGGCAGAGCAGTTCATTTAGTTGATTGAAAAAGGGACTGAAGAGGGAAGCCAGACCGGAGACCCCCAGGCAGAAAAGCACGAAGAATTTAAACGCTGCTGTTTTAGCCGGCGTTGTGGGTTGCCACAGTGAAAATTACATAGATTCTCGAGCTGGGAATTAACAAGCTGGACGTCCACTGAGAGACCTAATTTGAAAGTTGGTAATTACAAAGACGACAGGTGGATAAAACCACAAAGATGCCAAGAAGCCACCTTAAAAAAACTGAGAACACTCAAAATCAGAATGTCTCTCCTTCTACAGAGGACACTAGTTCCACATCAGTAATGGAACAAGACCTGATGGAAAATGAGTGCAAAGAATTAACAGAATTAGGCTTCAGAAGGTGGATAATAAGAAACTTCTATGAGCTAAAAGAATATGTTCTAACCCAATGCAAAGAAACTAACAACTTTCAAAAAAGGTTTGACGAAATGCTAACGAGAATGACAATTTAGAGAAGAACATAAACGAATTAATGGAGCTGAAAAACACAATACGAGAAATCCGTGAAGTATGCACAAGTTTTAACGGTTGAATTGATCAAGCAGAAGAAAGGATATTAGAGGTCGAAGACCAACTTAATGAAATGAAACGAGAAGATAAGATCAGAGAAAAAAGGGTAAAAAGGAATGAGCAAAATCTCCAAGAAATATGGGACTATGTGAAAAGACCTATTTTACGCTTCATAGGTATACCTGAAAGTGACGAAGAGAATGAATCCAAGCTGGAAAATATTTTTCAGAATATTATCCAGGAAAATTTTCCTAAACTAGCAAGGCATGACAATACTCAACTCCAGGCAATACAGAGAACCCCACAAAGATATTCCTCAAAAAGACCAACCCCAAGACACATAATTGTCAGATTTACTCAGATTGAAATAAAGGAGAAAATACTAAGGGTAGCCAGAGAGAAAGGCCAGGTTACCCATAAAGGGAAGCCTATCAGACTCACAGCAGATCTCTCAGTAGAAACTCTACAAGCCAGAAGAGAGTGGGGGTTAATATTTAACATCCTTAAAGAAAAAAACTTTCAACCCAGAATTACATATCCAGCCAAACTAAGTTTTACAAGCGAAGGAAAAATAAAATGTTTTGCAAACAAGCAAGAACTCAGAGATTTCATCACCACCAGGCCTGTTTTACAACAACTTCTGAAAGAAGTATACACAGAAAGGAACAACCAGCATCAGTTATCCTAAAAACTTACCAAAAAGTAAACAATATTACAACAATGAAGAAT
>PVKP010009321.1:50701-68933 GCA_004027715.1 Plecturocebus donacophilus
GGAGAGCAAAAAAAAAAAAACAAAAAAAAAACAGGATTTGAACTCAGACCTGGAACAAGCAAATTTAATAAATATTTACAGAACTTACCACCCCATATCCACAAAACATATATTTTTTTCAATATTATATCATACCTATTCTAAAAGTGATCACATAATAGGAAATAAATCACTTTTTAGTAATTGCACAAGCATTTCACAGATTTAAATGAAATCCTGAGCAATAGAGCAAGATTCTCGTTTTCTCTCCCCCTTCTCTTTCTTTTTTCTCTTTTATTCTACTTCTTTCTTTCTCTTAAAAAAACTCCCCCTCGCTTTCTCTTTCTTTCTCTCTTTTATTCTTAAAAAAAAAAAAGAAAAAGATCAATTGTATATGTTCAAAAAGAAATAAAAAATTAAACCAGTTACATCTTTAAAACATTTTCAAACTGTTAAAATAGTGATTTTAGGCCAGATTCAAGATTACTTTCTTTTCCTTCAAATAATGTGGTATTCAGTCACACATTTGGAGCACCGTCCTTGCCAGAAGCCAGGAGTCTTATCCAGCAGAAATCCTGGAACTGTTGCCTTTTTGGCATCTACTATGGAATCTGGTCTGGCTTTAGCAGTAACAATGAGGTGGCCCTTGCATAATGTGAAAGAAGCTTTAGCCTATCTCAGTAAGTGGTAAATTAAAAGAGTTTCTATTTAAAGTGTTCCAACAGTGTTTTAATGAATTAACCTTAGCCTAATGAGGTAGATGTTGATATTTCAGTTCATAGAACAGTGTTTTTTTGATCATACTGTCTACCTCCTTAGGTGGTATAGCTTAAAAATGTTATCCATAAAACTAAACAGCTTAGTGTTTTGTCATTGGCCTTTAGGAATTTAAATTTTACCTGAGAACTAATCATGATATATAACCAGATTAACCAGATGGTATACATCTTAGCAGAAGTTCAGATGTCAACACTGTTACAGTAGATGAGATTTTAAATTCAAAACTACTGGGCCTCATGATCATAGAGAATTCACAATTAAGACTGATAATATTGAAATTACCTAGTGCTGTTAATTCATGTTTTATGTCCCTGAGCAGTTGGCTTGGAATATATAATATGTAACTCCTAGAGTTAAGAAGGAATATTATAGAGTGTAAATTGAGATGGAATCCATCGGGATGGACAGTAATTCTTATGTAATTGTTTTTTCACTTTCTTTAGTGATTTTATGCCTAAGACTGTTGGAATTGATCCGAGTCCATTTACTGTGCGTAAACCAGATGAAACTGGAAAATCAGTATTGGGGTAAGATTTGTGTGTAGAATGAAACTTTAAAGATTTGTGTAAAAGAATAGTACTTGCAATATGATGATTTCCACCAAAAACTAATAACTTCAGGTCACATATAGCTTATTTATAACACTGTAATCTCTAAGGCGTTCAATACTGAAAGTAGAATTTATGGGAGTTTCAGCAATATAGTGCATTTTATTGTTTTAAATTGGGACTATACAGATGGCATAAAGGCAGGTGACAGATATTATGTCTTATAAATAATTCAGCATTCTCTGTTTCCCAACATGAAATAGTTAAGTAAAAATTTATATTTATTTCATTTATTGTGTTGGCATCCTCAATAACATGAAATCAAATATATCCTGATACAGAACTTAATGGATTTTTCTGTGTATTACTATAACATTATTTTGGGGGAGACTTTTATTCAATCCAGTAAAGAAAAAGACATATTGTGTTTGCATCTTCATGCGTAAGAGACTCAAGAGAAATGTGTTGTTTTCTGGCATGAGAACCTCTTTCTCCTCCACTGACCTGCCTATTCTCAGTGATAGATTTCTTCTAGGCTCTGGCCAAATACCCCAGCCAGACTGCAGATACAGAGTCCTAATTGTAGTTGGGTATGAGTATAGGATCTTAATTGTATTCTAGCTATGTGTTATTTATTGATTTATTCAATAGTATGGAATACTATATATTCCAATAGTATATTCTGGAATATATATATATTCCAGAAACACTATTTCTGTGGCTTATATATGTAGCCTTTAAATAGTTCATGTTAAGCCCTGATCAGATGCTATGAGGAATTTAAAAGAAGAAAGGTCTTCAGGAATTTGGAATTCGGGGAATTCCCAGGACAAATAAGTAAATGACCAGCTGTGTTAGCGTATAGCACAGAAATGCTACCAACTTTAATTTTTCATTGCAAAAGGTCAGAGACTTCTTGTTTTCTGCAATATCTAACCCATGGTCACATAAAATTGCATTTTCCTTTCCTACAATGTTTCAGAATATTATGGTATTTTTAGCTCCTGATAGATAATTTTTTAAAGAGTGAAATATTTAACATTTTCATAAAGCAAAAAGTATTACTATAAATTTTTTTCTGAATTTAAAAAACAGCATTCTTATTACTCTTCAAATTTGACACTAAAAGTAAATACTTTTATAAGTATAGGGTTTTTTCTCCTTCTATTTCCTACTATTAAAGGGAATGTTCAGCAAATAATGTGTTTACTAGTAACAATAAAATTTCAAATGTAGTTTATGTTCATCAGTTGTTCATTATTTGGATACACTATGATTGATAAAAAATTTATAGGAGGGAGATAAATAGACATAGGTTTGGCTACCCACTTTTTCTTAGAGCTTTTATGAGTTACAGCTAATTTTAGTAATATCCCAAACATACAGTCTTCTATAACTGTACCATAAGTTTTGAGAATATTGATATCAATTACCAAAGGAAGGCGTGGTAACCAAGTGATGAGAAGATTTTTTCACACTCTGCAAATAATTTTCATTTGTTTTTTGAATTTATAACAGGGCTTATAGTCATATAACGTCAGTGCATGGACGTGGAAAAATATGAAGCCTTTCCCTGTAGCACAACCTGAATCTAGAAACTGGTGTCTCTCAGTCATTTTTTTATGCTTCACTAGGCCTAAGGCTTTGGGACAGAGTGTTAGACAGTGAGTGTTGAGGGTTATTTTAAAGATGCTTCACATTCATATTATTCTTTTAAAAGAAACAAAAGCAATAGAGAAGAAGCTGTATTACAGCGGAAAACGGCAGCCAGTGCCCCGCCGCCCCCCAGCGAGGAGGCTGTGTCCAGCAGCTCTGAGGATGACTCTGGGACTGATCGCGAAGAGGAGGGCTCTGTGTCTCAGCGCTCCACTCCCGTGAAGATGACCGACGCGGGAGACAGCGCCAAAGTGACTGAGGTGCGGGGGAGGGAAGCTTGTGGGATCCAGCCTGAGGCCCTGAAAAATGACCTTTACAATTCCGCTTTCAGTTAAAAGGCTGAGAGCAAGAAAATGTCACATTATCTCACTGTGGTGTTTGAGGCACTACATAAGATGAATACATTTAGCATAGACATGATTTTATTTCATTTTAAAATAAAATTAGTGTTTTTGCTCGCATGTGTAATGGCGAATTTCTTATCATTTCAGACTTTTCAAGTGAATACTGGCCCTCTTTGATCAGCCATCCACTTGAGGTCCATTTATTCTCTTACTGGGTACACTGTTGGAACGCAAGATTTAGACATGGCCTTTACAATCGTTGAATGACCCCAGTGGGAAATTCATCCTGTTCAATTCAATATTACTAATAGATTGGGGGGGAAAAAATAGAAATCAGCAACAAAAGAACCAAATCTAGCTTTGGGGAAATTTGACTTCTAGAAATATCCCAAACTCATTTAGAAGTAGATACAGCAAATAAAAATGTGATAATGTCAGAGCTGAATTCATATTTCAGAAGTTGGCAAACTATGATATATTGGCCAAATCCAGCCTGATGCCTTTTTTCATAAATAAAATTACATTGGAACCCAGCCATGCCTTTTGTTTACTTATTGTATGTGACTGCTTTTGTACTGTAACAGCAGAGCTGAATATTTGCAACAGAGACAGCATAACCAAAAAAAGCTTAAAATATTTACTATCTGGCCTTTTATAGGATAAGGTTGCCAACTCCTGCCTTATACAAAAACAGCTAGTAATTATTTAAAAGCTTTTTTTATTCTAGAATAAACTATTTTTAGCAGAAATGGAAATCAAATTCTTTAAAAACCATCAACTAAGAAGTTTAATGAATAGGTTAAAGAAACATTATGATTGCTTTTGTGGCAAAATTCACAGTTTTGTTTTCCTTTGAAAATTACTGATATTCTAGATGTTTGAAAATTCTTCCTGGTTCTTTTTTTTTTTTTTTTTTTAACCCCAGAATGTGGCCCAACCCATGAAAGAGCTATATGGTATTAACCTCTCAGATGGCCTCTCAGAAGAAGATTTCTCCATTTATTCAAGGTGAGATACTTTCATATAGACATTAAAGAAAAATGAGTATTTATTATAACAGTATTACAGTAACTTATATCTAGTGTAACTTTTTTTGTTTTTTTGGAGATGGAGTCTCATCACCCAGGCTGGAGCGCGGTGGTGTGATCTCAGCTCACTGCAACTTCTGCCTCCTGGATTCAAGTGATTCTCCTGTCTCAGCCTCCCAAGTAGCTGGGATTACAGGTGCACACCACCACACCTGGCTGATTTTTTGTATTTTAGTAGAGATGTGGTTTCACCATGTTGCCCAGGCTGGTCTCGAACTCCTGAGCTCCGGCAATCCACCCGCCTTGGCCTCCCAAAGTGTTAGGATTACAGGCGTGAGCCACTGGACCCTGCCTAGTAGACTTTTAAGAAATGAAAATGGTCAACAGTACAGAAGAAAATGAATTCCGCTTAAAATGCAATTGCAGCACTGAAGGAGTCAAATTCTGAAACATTGATGTATATTTGGAGTTGAAGCGCTAAATGCCTGAGACTCTGCCCCTCAGTGATAAAAATGTATGATGCATGCAAGTATCGGCACTGCTCATATGCAAACTACAAACGAAAGTACCAGTACATTCCTGCATTTCTAAATCCACAAGATCAAAGTCCCTTCTCACAAAATAAATCTGGGATATTGACAAATGAGGACCTTGTATCACTTTAGGCCCTAGATGCTGGTGGGAGTGGTGGCTGAGGAAGAAAAAGAAAACAGTAATAATAGGGTGTCAATTCACAATATTATAGGCCTCTATTAGGCAGATCTAGTTGAAAGGAGGGAATACCCACAAGGTATTCCCTGAAACATGTGCATAATTTTTATGTATATGTGTCCTTTTGAGAAGATACAGTTATCAGATTCTCAAAAGAATCCTTCATTCAGAAATCCCCAAGAACCTGATGAGAACATTGCAAACACCTCTTCAGCCTAATACATGGATTTAGAAGACCTGGTTATTGCATATGAATACAATTCCACTTATACAGATTTGTAAATGTGTTTGTAAAATGTAAATTGTATAATATAAAATGAGTACTGATCTTCAATTCTTTTTAAATAAGGGCATTTCATTTATAGAATCTATTGAATTAGATAGTGTCAGCTTTTTGTTTCAAATTAAGAAAAACTACTCTATAATATATAAAATGTAAAATGCACAGCATTTCTTGACTGCCAAAGCAGCTCCTATAACTTGCACTCTTGAATATGCATCATTTTCTGCCTAGAAGCCAATTTAGTCATCAGAGCACAGCCACACCCTCCTCACTCTGACACACAAACACACAGTACTTATTCATCATGGCTGTCAGAACTCTGTAGCCAAACTCTGTAGTAGTTGAAGTGGGCCTTTACAAACTGTGTGGTCTGAAGAATGAATTATCTGAAGCTAGTGACTGAGTAATATGACTTTGTTTATTAAAGATGGCATGAGTGTGTATGCCAAGGATTGAAGGGGTTACTTCAAGGGAGGGAGGAACCCACATCCTGAATAATACCTCCTTTCATTTGTATAACACTTTACACTATTTGATTTGTTCTTTAGACAATTCTGTAGTAGATTAAAAGGATATTATCCCCTTTTGTAGGCTAACAGCACAGCAAATAGAGCCATTTAATGCCTTATCCAGGAGTCATATCCTGTGTTTCTGGGTACTGTGTGGTTTTAGGCTGCTCCCTCCTTTTTGTTCTCTTGATCATAATTAGCTGCCTCTGCTCATGATGCAGACCTTGGGGGAAGGGGAGAAACAGGGGGCTGGCCATAATTTCCCTGTCTATGAGTACCCCTTCCTGTGGGCACACTGCCCTTACCGGGCTTCTCCCTCCCTGCCTTGCCTGCCCCAGAACATCTCCCCTCTCCATCTGCCATGGGCATTGCAGTAGGTAGAGGAATCCTCCCTCCAGTATCTGTGGGGTAACTGCCAGAGGATGACCAAGGGATATTCGGGGACTGGCACCCACTTTTGGTTCAAATAGGCCCTGGGGTTTTCTTAGTGCCTCCTCTGATCCAAAGGGCAGGGTTTCAGGGTAGGGCTAGAACCCAGGTAGTTCTGTACTGAATTGGCAGGTGCCCTTGCCACCCCATTTCTGCACTCAGTTGGGTGGTTACGTTTGTGCACACAGTAGACAGTGAGCTAGCCTGGCTTGCATGTAACAGCTCCCACCTGGCCTATCACAGAACACTATGGAGAAGGGAAGCCACACAGCTAGAAGTGGTTTCTGCAGCAGCCTGTCTTCCAGCTTCCCTTCTTCTGCCTGTTTTTCCTACACTGGACCTTGCCCACCTTTGGACTACTAAGGATTTCTTGGTTTTGTAGTTTTATTCTAATTACTGAGCCCTACTGTCTATGTATTCCTTTTCCCTCATCTTCTCTAGTATCTTTGGTTTGCTATTTGACCAGACCCGAAAGCTTTCTTCCTTACTTCCTCCGAGCTTCATACACTTGCCAGTTTTTAAAAAAAACTCTGGCAGTGATTGTACACCTGATTTGGGAAGTTTAAAGTTCTGTACAAATAATCAGTACTATGTGGCATTCTTCCCAAAAAATGGATCAAAATGTTTTACTTGCTGAAGATAAAAGTCGGATAAAAGCAAGCTGTTTGAAAATTTTTCAGTAGCACTCTAATGATACAATAATTGGTAGTTTCTGTAACACTTTCTTGACCTTTAAAAAAGCTAATGAAAAACAAATGATAAACTTTTCCATAGTCTTCAAAGGAAAATATTTTTAAATAGTTAAGAAAATGGAAAGGAAATCAGTTCTTTTATCCTTCCCTGTAACCTCCCATGGGCACATTAGAACAAAACTGCGAAACCACATCCCCGAAGGAAAGACAGATCCATGCAGTCCAAGCAGGCTTCCGGCAAATATGTGCTCTAGAAAGCTGGAGGCGGAGAGGCTATCCTCTCCGCCTGCTGAGCTGGCCCAGGCCACTCCCTCCGGCTCTTAGCTCAAAGCCTGCCTTAGTGCTGTTCAGGTCTTCTGAGAAGTGCTGTTCAAGACCTTTGAAAAGAGGTCCTATGGCTGTAGTGCTCATCAGTGGGTCTCCCCAGTCTTGGTTG
This sequence comes from Plecturocebus donacophilus, assembly GCA_004027715.1. Classification (NCBI taxonomy): domain Eukaryota; kingdom Metazoa; phylum Chordata; class Mammalia; order Primates; family Pitheciidae; genus Plecturocebus; species Plecturocebus donacophilus. The sequence goes on from PVKP010009321.1 coordinate 58,097, forward strand.
AAAGCGTTCCTCTTCACATGTTATGCACTTATACATATTTGGTATTATTTGTATATGGGAAATTCAAAAATACTTGAGAAATTATTATAAATTATAGAAAAGACAAAAAAAAAAAACTGTTTCTCTTCAATGTGGTTAGAGTACTTGGTGGGGGGATTCTTGTGGTCTGGAGGAAACTGGGTCCGTGGCCAGCTCTCAGCAGTGTCTCTGCTTCAGGTGGTGGATCCCCAGCCTGATCCTGCCCTTTCCATGTCACTTGTCTCACCGCCAGCACCACCCTGCATGCTTCCCGATGCATCCTGTATTTCACGCATTAGATATGTGTCACCCTTAGATGTATGAGGCTTTGCAAGGTCATCTTCCTGGCTTCAGGAACATTTCTGTTCAAGTTCTGCACCATGTTTAAATTAATAGAAGTTCAGTGGTGTGCACATTTGATTTCATTTTATCCATGGTTATGGCTTACATTTTAAGTAGAATCCCTTTTTCTACTTTTAACAAGCCCACTCTAAAATCATGCACAGTCTTACGTTACATAGGGTACTCTTAGGTGCGTTCCTGAAATAAGCATACTACTGTCATTTGAAAGCTTACACCATTTCATGTGATCTAATTAATTAATTAGAATTAATTGCAAGTACTCCCTTCTTTGGCTTACTCTTATCCATTGTAACTTGTAGATTTGTTCAGCTGGGGCAGAGTCAACATAAACAAGACAAGAATAGCCAGCAGCCCTGTTCCAGGTGCTCAGATGGAGTTATAAAACTGTAAGTACCAAATTAGACCTTTAAAGAAATCTTTGTAGTCATGCCATTCGTAGGGATTTCTTTAAAGACTTTTTAAGAAGAAGATTCACTCTTGTCACCAAATTAGTATAAGCACTGAAGTATCTCCTTGTGATACCTTACTCAAGAAAAACTGGGTCTCTGTGGGATAGGGAAGAGGTTGGCAGCCCTGGTAGTCCTGAAATGCATCTTTGGAGGTGGGATTGGCATTGGTGGAGGCTTCTGACCTAAACTCTGCCCTCCACTGGGTAGAAGTGGAATGGTGAAAGAGCTCTGATCCTGGAGACATGCTCAAGTTCAATACAAGACCTTTGAGTAAATGGATAGATTTGTCTCCTCTAGCTGTGTATCCTCATCAGTTCTAATAACTTGCTATAAGTTAAACAGGTGTTTTGGGAAATCTTAAAAAAACAGAAATATGTTCAAATCATACTACTCCCCAGTTTTTTACCTTGAGTAAATAACTGCTATGGATTCAGTTTCCTCAACTGCAAAAGAGAATAATAGCACCTACTTTGTAGGACAGTGATGAGACTCAAATGAAATAATGCACACAAAGTACTTAGAGTAGTGTCTAGAATACATTCTCAAATACTTGTGATCACCATCATCATCCTCTTCTTCATATTCATCATTATTGCCTGCTTGTTGGGGCCTAACAAAGCAAAGGGTTGTAACCGGAAGAGGCTCCCTGATGCCATATGCTCAGCTGCATTGCTTCTATAAAATGGGTCATTGTGGAAATTCAGTGAGGTAGTATATGTGAGGCATCTAGCTCAGTGTCTGGCATACATTTGACATTTAGTAAATGTTCTCTTCCTTTAGATCAACTTTATCAGTTTCATCAATTAATCATTTATTTGAATAGGCATTGATTGCCTAACTTCTCTGTATCCCACATCTGCAGGTTCTTAATTGATGGCTCAGAGACTATTACAGTAATCCAGGCAAAAGCCTTTTAGAGAGTAGTGACTGTGAGGATTTTGAGAATGGGATGGATCTGAAAAATATCTAGCTGGTGAAATGGACAGAACTTGGATCCTGACCCACAGAGTCGGGAGGAAGAGGGTATTATTAAGGATGACCCTCAGGTTTTTTGGTTTGTGTAACGGTTTTGATTGATTGATTCATTCATTTACCTGCTCATTCAGCATGTAGGTATTGAGTATGTCTGTGTTAGGACCATTCAAAGCTGCCATTCACTGAGGTCAGGAGCACTGCAGGAGGACCTGGTTTGCCTTTAATGTAGCATCAAAATGGAGGAGTTTAGGAGGCAGTTGGATCAACCTATCTGGAACTCAGAAGAGAGCCTGGGCTGGGGATGTAAATGTTCATGAGTCATAATGAAAGTCACCAGTTAAGGATAAGACTGCCTAGGAAGAGAGACTACAGTGAGAACAGTCTACAGCTGATTTTGGCAGGGATCTGGGTCTAATGGCTGAGACAGCGACATAGAAAAACCTACAAGGGAAACAGAGATGGCTAATCTGAGAAGTGGAAGGAACCCCAGACCATATTTAATCACAGCCTTCAAAAATGCCTTTTATCCCTTCTTTTTTTTTCTCTCCCTAACACCACTATTTTTTCTTTCTTTCTTTTCTTTTTTTTTTTTTTTTTTTTTGGTTCAATATATAAGTTTCTATTTAGAGACCATTTTTTTTGGTTATCACTATTTAGCATATGGAACTATGGGCTCTTAAATGAATTGAAGTAGATATGGCCAAAGAAGGAGAGTATTTAACTGTGCTAATAAAATAAGAGACTCTGTTAACCAAATTGTATTATACAAAGTGATTATTCCATTAAAATAATATGATACAACTTACAAGGAGATGATAAAATAAACATAGCATACAAAATAAAAATAAAACATTTCCCCCCTGTTTCTTTCAACATTGTTTCTAATTTGATCTGTAATTGGTCTTACAGTTATTACTTTCCATTCTTTTTCTTAGACTATTTAGTATTTGCCTTTGAGTCCCAGCACAGATGAAAACCATGTGGATCTAGAAGTTTTTAACCTTTCCTACTTAATTAGTAAAGAATCTGTCATGAGGGTGTTTTTGCACAGCATCTTCAGCAGGTTAACAAAGAGCTTGGTAGCTCAGCATTATGTTGTCATGGCAACTGCCCAAGAATGTTTTTGGTGTTTTGTGTGTGTGTGTGTGTGGGCGCGCACGCAGGTGTGCACAGGGATGTGCTTTAAACTGAAACTCTAGCCAGGTTCTTAAAATGTCGACTGTCCATTTTTAGATTTCTAAAGCTATGCCAAAACCAAGAGAAATTACATTTATATGGGATTCTTGAAATTCTCCTCTTGCTATGTTTTGTTTTCTAGTATATTTAAAAGTCATAATAAGTTTAAGTTCATATACATACGCATCTACCCATCTCTGGATAGTTCATAATCTTACTGGTTTTTCTTGAAATCATGAGGAAACCAGTTTTTTCTTTTCTAAATATGAGGTATTTATAACACCAAATGTAAAAAATATTGACAGTAAATAATTGGCAAGAAGCCAGTGGAACAGGGGCTCATGAAATGAGCATGCAGAAATGTGGATGGGCAGCTGGACACTTTCGACCACGGTCTTGCAGGACTTTGCTTTGAAGTGGATGTTAAACCCCAAACCGGTCAATGTCTATACTGTCATTCCAAACACCCTAAGGTGTAGTTTGTGTGACCACTCGTAGGGGTGGTGTTCAGGGAGAAATGGCATTAGCCAACATTGACTGAACACCCACTCAGTGTGTGATGGGCACTGTTCTGCGTACCATAGGCTGTACTCAGTTCCTGCAATAACCCTATAAAGTAGATCTTATTATCACTTCCATTTTGCAGATGGAGAACCTGAGGCACAGAGAAATTATGTAACTTGCCCAAGGTCATACAGCTAGCAAGTAGAGGAACCAGGATTTAAACCCACATGGGCTGGCTCCAGAGCCCATGATCTCCATCACTAAGCTATGAATGCCTGTTGTTACCAGCTGCTTTCTAACCACCGGGGTAGCAATGCTGGGTTATTAGCATTAACAGACCTCATTTTGGGCATCTGACATGACCTGGATTTGTAGACACCTGTATATTCAAAGATAGTAGTATTTCTGCTCTGTTGCTCTTGAGTTTTAAAAAATACTTAAGGAGAACATACCTTTATTCTTTCCCCAGTACCTAGCATACTGTCCCTAATATAGACACACTTAAGTTTCCTAGGCAAGCATACTTTGCTTGACTGATTTGGTAACATGGCATAGAGGTTGTTTAGCCATCACTGGAAGAGTGTTGCTGACATTTAGGGTTATTTTAATCCTACAAGGTTATACACAAGATGACAACCGATCTTCATGTCTCTAGAACTGTACGTTAAATTGAGTGCTCAGTAAATATATACTGAAATGCACTGACTGTCACCCCCCATCACACCCATGACTATCACGGCCTGAGTCCCCATTAGCATCCCTAGAATGCTCCCCACCCCTCTGTGCTCCACTGGTTTTCAAGGAGGCATCCTTGAACACTTTTTATATCTTTCCCTTTTCTGTTTCTTCCTTATAAGCCCTCTGCCTGCTCCTGTTTCTTTGTTCCCCTGCTGCTTTCTGAGAGAGAAAAAATAAGTACACCAAGTTGTTAGCATTTTTTTCCCCTCTACTCTGCCTCGACTGCACCTGTGACCAAATGCCAGGTGAGAAGGACCAGAGTGGCAGGACTTGCTGTGCCTGGTGGGCAGGTGCTGTGGGGCCAGGCAGTGATTCACTATATTCATGCAAGACCAACATGTTCTCATTTCCCACTCCTACCAGTTCTTGAGAGATTTTAACTAAGCAACAAATGCCAATCAGTGGTAGGTTAAAAAGGCATGAACACACATATCATTAGTGCTTGCTCTTCTGTGGTTCACCTATTCCAGGAATATGTCTCATTTAAAAATCACCTCTAAGAAATGGTTAAAAATATAATACAGAGTTTTTTATAAATACTGTGTATTTTAGGATTCTTCTGGTGCAGGATAAGCTGACATGTAATGCAGGGTAAATAAGTGCTCTTGGCCAGGTGTGGTGGCTCACACCTGTAATCCCAGCACTTTGGGAGGCTAGGGGGTGGGGGACAGAGCACAAGATCAGGAGTTCAAGACCAGCTTGACCAGTATGGTGAAACCCTGTCTACTAAAAATACAAAAATTATCTGAGTGTGGTAGCAGGCACCTATAATCCCAACTACTCGGGAGGCTGAGGCTGGAGAATTGCTTGAACCTGGGAGGCGGAGGTTGCCAGGAGGTGGAGGTTGCAGTAAGCTGAGATCACGCCACTATACTCCAGCCTGAGCTGCAGAATGAGACTCCGTGTCAGGAAAGAAAAAAAAAAAAAAAAAAAAAGATACACTTACAGTTTTAGGACCATAAGGTTGCATTTATCCCCTAAGAATCTCTCATAAAAAGTGGCATTTATTCAAGACTAGGTGAATGCCCGTCGGTGGGGGCTTCTGCTAGGGGAAGTTTTACTGATTAGAGGATGCTGCTACGCAGAATTGGAGCACTTCTTCACATTGATGAGATGGGCCTGACAAAATGGGCATGATTAACTCAACGTCACTTACTTTTCATGATGTTAATTTTCAATAATGCATTCTTCATCTACAAGTCACACTCCGGACTCCCCCCCACCACCTCCATTGATTTCATCTGGAACTTTGTAGATACTGCTGTGGTCTCTGTACAGCAAGCTAAATAAGTATTTCTGCCTTAATGGGTAATTTTTGTTATCTTTTCCAAACACCTGGAATACAGTCTTTAAGTGTTTAAGGATTAGAGCAGCTCGAGGCAGTGATCAATGATTAATCAGCAAATTCATGCCACAGGGGGAGATAATAAGTGATAAGAGCTCCTCAGCCCAAGGAAACTGGGATGTGACCTCTCCTGTCACCCTAGAAATTACCAAGACAGGCTTTCTTCCTTTATCATCCTGACATTTACTTTCTTTTCTCTTTTCCTTTACCCATCTCTGACTTTTTCCAGATGTCTTTTCTATTTCTTATTACCTCTTTCTCCCCTTCCCTATTTGTTTTTGCCTTCCTTTCACTTTTCTTCTTTCTCCCTATCCTTTCTCTATCCCCTCCATGATATCTTTAGCTTTAAAAAAAATACACTAATTACTCCAAAACACAAGTTCCTGTCATACATATTCTAGGTCAGTGCTTTTCAGGCAACAATTCTGAAAATCAGTTAGTCATGAAATTAATTTAGTAGGCCTATGAAGTGAAATGAAATAGCACTGAACTGAATACAATATAAAGTATGACCACAAGGCACATATTATGAATAAGTCTTGTTTCATGAAACTTGTGTTTCTGTGCACAGGTTTAGCATGTGTGTGCCCATTTGCCATGCAACATGTATTTCTTACTGTGAGTGACTTCACAGTTTGGATTTGCTATGCATTATGCATTATGAATGCATCGTTTCTGGAACCACAAGAATTAGAAAACTTAGCTCTGTTCCTGGCATCTAGGCACTTATTATTTGTTGAATGAATGAAAGGATGAGTGAATGACTCCCGTTGGGGATAATTACAGAAAGAGAAGAGAAGTGAGGAACAAGAGCAGTTTCTGTGGTACATCCAGAGTGGATAAAATAAATGCAGGCCTTGGAAAATAGACTTCCATTACTTCCAGTGAATTGAGAGCTGGGATAAGCATGTGAGAGAAGAAGATAGCAAGAAGCTCCAGCTGAAAGTCAAAATGAAAAAGCTGTCAGACAAATAAAGGACCAGTGGAGAAAAATGAATGCCTCTTCATTTGAATACTATCTGCAATAGCATCTGCTATTGTTAAACAAAAAAAAATGTATTGCAACAAAGTGAATTTGTTAAAATTTGGGAGGAGGGCTATCCTGAATGTTTTTAGTACATATGGAATGACAAATAAAATTTAATTATGGGTATCTAAAATGACTGATTTTTTTTTTTTTTTTTTTTACAATTTAACATAGTGCCCATTTTATTTTGATAAGTACAAAGCTTACCACATATGAGAGCTTTCATGGGCTCATGTCAGAGCTTAAGTACCCCCTTCACATGGGGAGGTGGTCCTGTTGCACCACTTTTGGAGACTCATACATAGTTCTGTGTGTTTAATCCAACGAACAGATGGAAACAAGATCAGGAAGAGATGCTAAGGGAGAGAGTATTACTCTTATCCTAAAAGCTGTGTTCTAATCAGGAGAGCAACAGACTTACATTTGCATTTTAGAAAGGTCACTCTGGAAGTGGTGTGGACAGTGGATTGGAGGTGGGCAATAAACAACATATCTGTTGGAAACATCAGGACAAGAAAGTAATTGGAGTCTGCTGTTGGCAGAAATAAAGTTGAAATAGAGAAGGGGTATTCTTTTACAAAGGTAAAATCTGTAAGTCTTCTCAAAACTTGTTAGTGGATTGGGTTTCAGGAACATTTGAGAGGCCAGGGGTTTTATAGCTTGGTTGACCATCTATAGTGGCAAGTTGCCAGAATAGCAAGTACACAACAAATGCAAGTTTGGGAAGTAAATGGTGAGTTTCAGACAATAATGGGAAATCTAAGATGATATATCTGGGCCTCAAGAAGTTTTAGATTAGAGAGATTCAATAATTTGGGTTTTTTCTGTTCCTGATTTAAAAAGCAAGTAAGTTATATTTCTTAACTTTCTCTAAACTAAAGGGGCCCAAGATAAATAGATTATTTATATGTGCTTTAAACATTTTCTAGGGATTCATGTTAGAATCCCTAAGAAACATTCTTAATTACATTCTTAAATTACATTCTTAAAGGGAAAACATTCTTTAATTACTGATAGAAACAAAGACTCTGGTTTTTAAATGTATTTTTGTCTCATAAGACACTCTTTACTTTTTACATGAGCAAGCAGGTTAATCCTGGGGAGCAGATTTGGATCTGATATGGTCATGTGAGGGGTATTACTCATTGGTTTTCTTTGCTGTATATACAAGAACCACATTTTTTAGTGGTTTAGCCTTTTGTTATGTTGTTAGTTTACCAAATTATCGTCAGTTTTGTGTATGGAAAATGGGTGGGAGGATTTGGGGCAGGTGGAGTAATTATTGAGCCTTGTGCTGTGTCACCGTGCCTTCCTGACAACTGTTCCTTTTGTAAAATGAAGATGAGTGTCCAGGTATGGTGTATTTATAGCCCTTGTCTCCTCTGAGCATATACTAGAAGTCTTTTCAGTTAAGATAAACTTTTGGCTGAAATACAAGAAAACACATTTCAGTTTTATATTTAAATGCAGTCACAATGCCCTTTGCATGTTACTCAGAACCTTAAAAAGTACAAACTTCAGCCAGTCATGGTAGCTCACGCCTGAATTCCCAGCACTTTGGGAGACTGAGGTGGGCAGATCACGAGGTTAGGAGTTCGAGACCATCCTGGCAAACACGGTGAAACCCCGTCTCTACTAGAAATATAAAAATTAGCCAGGCATGGTGGCACACGCCTGTAATCTCAACTACTCAGTCAGGAGGTTGAGGCAGGAGAATTGCTTGAACCCGCGAGGCAGAGGTTGCAGTGAGCCGAGATCTCACCACTGCACTCCAGCCTGGGCAACACAGCAAGACTCCATCCCAAAAAAAAAAAAAAGAACAAATTGCATTAAGTCCAAATTGTGTTTAAAGTTTACTAACAGACCTTTTAGTATTATATAAGTAATTTTCCATGTTAAGTATTTTAACATTATTACTTATTTTCCTTAGGGTCTTATGAAGAAATTTGAGAAATCATTACTCTGGAAATCAATTGCATTCTATTTTTGTAATTAAAGATCTACCCATGTTTTATAAACATCTTTCTGCCCTCCCTCCCAATTTTATGGGAAGAGAAAATCCTTGATAAATGGAACCTACTATGTATTGTTCATCTAAACCTAATCTAAAAAGACTTTGAGTTCTTGAGGGCAAGGCCCATCTGTCTTTGTATCCCCAGTCCTTACCATGATACCAATAACATTAAATTATAAATGAGGAATATTTGGCATTCAACAATTTTACCTCTGTTAGGAATTTTATGCAGTAATGCATAACATGTAAGAGAGTTGCAAGGGTTAACAAATTGGAGCAAATGGCAAAGCAAGTGATAAATATTTGTAAGTTTTTACTTTACTATGGTTTATTTTCTGTTTTAGATATAGCAACTCAGAGTTCTGGGCAGGCATCTCTTGATTTTCCCAACTGACAAACTACTGCTATTCTTATTAGTTAAGTTATGCATTGTATTAGGACAGGCTAAAATGGACTGTGGTTTTCTGATTTTAGATTCCCTACTGCTACCAAATGTCTAAAGCTCTTGATGAGAAAATTTCCTCCCATAGGTAAACTAGCTATTGAAGTCCCTTGATCGACATGTCTAGAGGAGAACCATGATTTCCTGATTTGTATTTGCTTATTGTTTCCAAATACATGAAGCTCTAAAAGATTTGCTTTGTTTTTATATTTAACTTGCTTTTAGAATTTTATGATTTTAGAAAACTATTGTGGTTTGATCTTACTTGGAAAGAGTAGAAATTTTTATATTCTTAAAAATTTTGCCTCTGAAACCCACTTTGCCTTAATTTGCAAAAAACACTCTTTATAAGATGGTTTTACATCCATTATTAAAGGGTTGAAGTTTTTATTCTGTATGTGTGATGTCACCAAAATCCTAATTAAATCCTGAAATGTCTGAATAAAATGTATCCTGTCCTTATTCAGAAGAGAAAAGGAATTGAGACTATCTTGACTTTAACTATTTTGTTTTACTTATGTTAAAAATGTACTAATGTCAAAATAAAATCAATTCATGCTCTTTAAGCATTATATGTCAGAGAAATGTGTTAGTTCTTTTAAATAAAACTCTTTTAGGCTTATTTCAAAATATAAATAGCTAAATTGGTAGCTCATTTATCATGTGGCTTGAAAATACAAAAATAAATTAAATAGAATTAGTGTGCTCAAATACATTTATTTTTGATAGTAGAATAGAGCTAGGAAAATTGTTATGATAATCTCAGAAGCATCAGTAAATGTTTAACAGATAGAAAAAGAACAAAAAAATGTAATTTTAGATGTCTTTCTGACAATGCTACATAAAATTATATTGAAGTGTCTTAGGCCAGTAACTTTGTTTTGCATGCTTTTATCTGTTCATTATTATTCCTATTGGCCCAAAGATTTTGCTTTTACTTGTTCTGAACAGTTTTAACTCTTCTTAGACTTTGTCATGCTATAACAGAATCAGTTACTGGTTTGTTTATAAATCATATAGGTGATTAAATTTAGTATTAAGTTTATTGTTTCTCTTTAACCTTTAATTTTTATTTATTTTTTTAATCTGAAACCTTGGATATATCTCCCTGCAGTCTTATAATAAGAAACTCAACTGGTGTAATCTGAATTATTCACATGCTTATTTATTCTCAATGCTTCTCTATAATGACTTCTAGAGATACAAAGGGATAATCAAACTTGTGTGGAGAAGTACAAGATGGCATTTTCAGGATGTCGCATAATGTACATACTTGTGTACACACAGGACTGTGAGTGTGTGTATGCATGTGAGTGTGTAGCATATGAGGGCTATGAAATTTGAGAACTGGAAAATAATTAGACATCATCTGATTCCATCCTCTGATTTTATAAGAATAGTCCTAGAGAGGGTCAGTAGTTCACTCAGAGTTACTTTTTTTTTTTTTTTTAATTTAAGTTCTGGGATACATGTGCAGAACATGTAGGTCTGTTACATGGGTATTCATATGCCATGGTAGTTTGCTGCATCCATCAACCTGTCATCTACATTAGGCATTTCTTATAATGCTATCCCTCCCCTAACCCCCCAACCCCTGACAGGTCCTGGAATGTGATGTTCCCCTCCCTGTGCCCATGTGTTCTCATAGTTCAACTCCCAGTTATGACTGAGAGTATGTGGTGTTTGAGTTTCTGTTCCTGTGTTAGTTTGCTGAGAATGATGGTTTCCAGCTTCATCCACGTCCCTGCAAAGGACATGAACTCATCCTTTTTTATGGCTGCATAGT
>PVKP010009322.1:0-68816 GCA_004027715.1 Plecturocebus donacophilus
GGCTTAAGTTCCTCACTGGCTGTTAGCAGGAACTCCTTGCCATTTGGACTTCTCAACTGATTGCATGAGTGTTGTGTGGTACGGCACTGGATCACCCCAGATCAAGTAATCAAAAAGGGAAAGAAAGAGCAGGAAGAGGGAGGCAGAGATTAAAAAAGAAACTGATAGTGAGAAAATGTTTAAAGTAGAGGATGTCATCTTTTGTAATCTAAATTTAGAAGTAACATGCCATCATTTTGACTGTATTTTATTGACTGTAGAGATCAATTCCGGTACAGCATAGAGGACTACACAGAATGGGGATGTCAGGAGGCAGGAATCATTAGGGGCCATCCTGGAAACTTCCTGCCAGAGTCCTTTAGAGAGGTGAGTGGGTTTGATGTATACGGAGATTGTTTAGCCTTTCCATGACTTAAATTGGAAAGGGAAGAAAGAACACAGCAAAAGGGTAAAGGAATGTCCCGGCATAAGGAATTCTGTGGGAAAACACTAACATTTCTGTGATACTATGTCACTTTAGAATGGTATGCAGCATTCAGAAGACTATTTGATTACTATTTCCATTTAAATCTGGGACATGATAAAAAGTATAAAGATGTTACAGAATAGTACTTACTCTGGAAAATAATTTGAAATCATTAGCCCACTTAAAAATCAAGATTTGGGGCAAATGTCTTAACATTTAGAAGAAAAATTAAGAAAAAATCCCTGGCTGGAGCCAAGTTTATTATAAGCTTTTGGGTAGGCTGGTTCAGGTTTTGCATTCTTGCTTGACGGTTTAGTAGTAGATGCTCAGTAAGCTTCAAGTTGCTCTTGGCTACATAAAACTTTTCTGCAAGGACAGATTTAGAAAGCACAAATCTTTATCTGTCAGCTGACAGATGATGAAGTCAGGTGCCTGAGAGGAAGAGTTAGGATGAAAAGAGAGAGCACCTTCATTTCAACTCTAGCCTGTGGTAAGGAGAAGCAGTGGGTTGTTGAATACCAGCTTGTTCTTTTCTGATGAATATAAACCAAAAGAAGGAAGTGGCACTGATACCCATGTCCTCAGTTGTAGCACATGCAGTTCTTGTCACTTCCTGAATGAAAGCCATCCCATCTTCTCCACAGTCAGTTATGTTTATGGTTATCTGCACGTGGTCTCCCTGGAAAATGGCCCAGTTCAAGAAAATTGCCATTTTGAAGAAAAACTTACTATATACTATTCACAATAAAGAAGGGAATTTCTAAGAAGCATTTTTGTCTTCTTGAAAGAAGAAAGTGACAGAGAATGAGAATGAGAAAGAAAGGAAATTGAGGCTGAAGTAAGCCCAAGATGTAACTTTTTAAAAACCTGATGAACTTTAGTGAATAGTGTTCTTTTTTAAAAAAAGAAAAACATTAAAATCAAATGCATTTTTATGTTTGAAAGTTTCAAGCTGTAAAAATAAACCCTGGAAGTAGATTTCCTGGAGTAAGATTTAATTAAACACTGTATATTAAATTAGCCTAATTTAATGAGGATCAGCTTTAGTTCCTAGAAACTGCAACAGGTAGAAATTTTCATTTTGTAACGTATTTTAAAATTCCACTATCTTATATTCAAACTGCAGTTTTAGAAAATAAAAACTAAACAAGGTATTACCAAGAAGAAGGCAATTTATCCAGGAGATCATGTATTGCTATTGGGATTTGAGGAGGGTCTTACTTCAAATACTAAAAGTCAGAAAGAAGAATTTTTTTTTGTAGAACAAAATGTATTGAAAGATGAGCTGAATTTTTGAGCCTGAAGCAGAGGGGTTATCTAGTATTATCATATTAATACTTCCCTGGGCTGTGGCTTAACTAGAATTTCAAGGAGAGCCCTTTCTTCTTTCCTCTTTTCCTCCCTCCCTTTAACCCTTTATCTCTTCTTCATTTCTTTTTTCTTGATCTCTTTCTAAACAGAAAGACTACTAGACGTCATAATTGAGAGGAAAAGTTAAAGAAAGACAACCAATCATAATACAAAAAAAATTTCCTCGACCATAACTACATTATTGTTGTTTTACCCCTACCTATAATTCACCAAGCACGTCCTCAGTATTACTCAATATGCACCATTTGTTTTGCGCCTAAGAAACCACCTGTACTCAAGAGTCACAGTAGACTAGAATACACTCAGTTAAAAATAAAACGTTCCCAGACAACTGGGAGCCAAAGAAACCTCTCTGATTCACTGATGGGAATTTTAAAAAGTGAAATGAGAGGCCTCAAATCACTTTACAGGGGGAGCAATATGATAGAATTCCTAGACTGTGACTTTCGGATATTACAGGTGGGTCTTTATTGTGGGTGCATTCTTAGCACCAAGAAGGATGCCTGAAACATAGTTGAATCTCACTAAATGTGTGTTGAATAATACTATGGATGATGCTTGCCCCGTGTGTGTGGTTTACATGAGTAAAAGTTAATACATCCTTATATATCTTTCCTTAGTTGTAATACATTTTAGAAGTGGAGGCTTGTCTTTCTGACTCCAAAGTTTAAATTTCTGGAAATCCTGTAGTGGCAAAAGTAATGGCTGAGAAATTTCAGATGGAAAAGAAATCAAGTATCTGAGAGATTTGTACATAAAACCTATAATGATGAAATAAATTTAAGACACAAAGAATTGGGGAAATATTCCATGTTCATGGATGGGAAAAATTAATATTACTAAAATGTCCATGCTACCCAAAGCAATATACAGATTTAACACAATCTCTATAAAAATTCCAATGACATTCCTTACAGAAATAGAAAAAAAAGTCCTAAAGTGTGCATGGAACTAGAAAAAGACCCAAAATGTCCAGAGCAATACTAAAAAAGAAAAAAAAAAAAACACAAAAAAACAAAAAGCAAAGTTGGAGGCATGATGCTTCCATATGTAAAAGAGAGGACACAAACAGTTGGAAAAACATTCCATGCTCATGGTTATGAAGAATCAATATTGTGAAAATGGCCATACTGCCCAAAGTAATTCATAGATTTAATGCTATCCCCATCAAGCTACCTATGACCCTCTTTGCAGAACTGGACAAAACCACCTTAAACTTCATATGGAACCAAAAGAGAGCCTGCGTAGCCAAGACAATCCTAAGCAAAAAGAACAAAGCTGGAGGCATCACACTACCTGACTTCAAATTATACTACAAGGCTACAGTAATCAAAACAGCATGGTACTGGTACCAAGACAGAGATACGGACCAATGGAACAGAACAGAGGCCTCGGAGGCAACGCCACACATCTACAACCATCTGATCTCTGACAAACCTGACAAAAACAAACAATGGGGAAAGGATTCCCTGTTTAATAAATGGTGTTGGGAAAACTGGCTAGCCATGTGCAGAAAGCAGAAACTGGACCCCTACCTGACACCTTACACTAAAATTAACTCCAGATGGATTAAAGACTTAAACATAAAAACTAACACCATAAAAACCATAGAAGAAAACCTAGGCAAAACCATTCAGGACATAGGCACAGGCAAGGACTTCATGACTAAAACACCAAAAGCATTGGCAACAAAAGCCAAAATAGACAAATGGGATCTAATTAAACTCCAGAGCTTCTACACAGCAAAATAAACAATGCTTAGAGTGAACTAGCAACCAACAGAATGGGAAAAAATTTTTGCCATCTACACATCTGACAAAGGGTTAATATCCAGAATCTACAAAGAACTAAAACAGATTTACAAGAAAAAAAAAAAGACATTCAAAAGTGAGCAAAGGACATTGAACAGACACTTTTCAAAAGCAGACATGTATGAGACTGACAAACATATGAAAAAATGCTCATCATCACTGGTCATTAGAGAAATGCTACTCAAAACTACATTGAGATACCATCTCACGCTAGTTAGAATGACGATCTTTAAAAAATCTGGAGACAACAGGTGCTGAAGAGGATGTGAAGAAATAGGAACACTCATACTGTTGGTGGGAGTGTAAATTAGTTCAACCATTGTGGAAGACAGTGTGGCGCTTCCTCCAGGACCTAGAAATAGAAATTCCATTTGACCCAGCAATCCCATTACTGGGTATATATCCAAAGGATTATAAATGGTTTTATTATAAAGACATATGCACAGGTATGTTCATTGCAGCACTGTTTACAATAGCAAAGACCTCGAACCAACCCAAATGCCCATCGATGATAGACCTGACAAGGAAAATATGGCACATATACACCATGGAATACTATGCGGCCATAAAAAATGATGAGTTTGTGTCCTTTGTAGGGACATGGATGAATCTGGAAACCATCATTCTTAGCAAACTGACACAAGAACAGAAAATCAAACACTGCATGTTCTCACTCATAGGCGGATGTTGAACAATGAGAACACATGGACACAGGGAGAGAAGCATCACACTCTGGGGTCTGTTGGGGGGGAATAGGGGAGGGACAGTGGGGGTAAGGAGGTTGGGAGGGATAACATGGGGAGAAATGCCAGATACATATGACGGGGGGATAAAGGCAGCAAACCACATTGCCATGTATGTACCTATGCAACAATCCTGCATGTTCTGCACATGTACCCCAGAACCTAAAGTGCAATTATATAATTATATTATATATATATATATATATATATAATGGCACTTTAAATTCTCGGGTACATATACAGAACATGTATACATATATAATTTCATTACAAATCTGTAGTAATCAAAACAGAATAATACTGGCATAAAAACAGAAACACAAACCAATGGAACAGAATGAAAGCCCAGAATAAGTCCAAACTTATGTGGCCAAGTAATTTTTTACAAGGACACCAAAAGGACACTAAGAAAAACAATAAATCGTGATGGGAAAACTGAATTTCCACATGCAAAGGAATGAAATTGGACTTTTATCTCACATCACACACAAAAATTAACTCAAAATGGGTAAAATACCTAAATTTAAGATCTGAAACTGTAAAACTCCTAGAAGGGAAGCAGAGAAGAAACTTACTAATGTTGACCTGGTACTGTTTTTTTGTATATCACACCAAAAGGTCAGGCTACAAAATAAAAAATAAATAAGTAGGACTACATCAGACTAAAAAGCTTCTGCGTAGCAAAGGAAACAATAAAATGAAAAAGCAGTCTACAGACTTGAAAAATGTAACTGCAATCCACATATCTGATAGGGGGTTAATCTTTAAGGTGGATAAGGAACTCTTACCACTCAATAGCAAAAAAATAACCCTATTCAAAATGGGCAAAAGACTCAAGCAGATTAAGTAAAATAAGATTGACACAGAAGTCAAAGAAAATAACATTTATTTGGCAAACAAATAATCAGAACTCAGGTACACTGAGTAAAGACAGCCCTGAGTTGTGTCCTGTAAAGCAAGCATCGGTGAGGTATTTATGTTATGGGGGATTTTCCTGGAAAAGTTGTTTTCAGAGGCAGTTTCTTGGCTTGACGGAAATCTTAAATTACAAACTCTCCTGATTGATTAGCTGATGTACTCTCAGCTGAGAGATGCTGCAGGCCAGAGGATACTGACTTTAGTTGTTCATTTATTACAAGCTTGTCCTGCAGCCTTGGGACCACACGTGGTCCAGGAAGCTTGGAATGTGGACCAAAACAAATTTGTAAACTTTCTTGAAGCATTATGAGATTTTCTGTAATTTTTTTTTTTTTTTTTAGCTCATTAGCTATCGTTAGTATATTTTATGTGTGGCCCAGGACAGTTCTTCTTCTTCCAGTGTGGGCCAGGGAAGCCGAAAGATTGGACACCCCAGTCTATCGAGACATCCTATATTTTGACTTTTAGCAGGTGTGAGTTCAACCCTCCCATGATCTCCTGACACCGCTTTAAAGTATTAGCCTTATTACTTCATTTTCTTTCACATTCAAAAGAAGAGGTAAGAATGGCCAACAGATATATGAAAAGGTGCTTACATCACTAATTAAGAAAATACACGTTAAAGGCACCGTGATATATCATCATTTACACCATAAAGTTGATGATTAAAAAGACAAGAGATAACTAATGTTGACAAGGGTGTAGAGAAAAAGGAATGCTGGTGCACTGTTGCTGGGAATGCATATTGCTGCAGCCATTGTGGACAACAGCATGGAAGCTCCTTAAAAAGGTAAAAATAAAACTGCCTTATGCAGCAATCCCTGTTCTGGATATATACCCAAAGGGAGTGAAATGACTACCTCAGAAAGATATCTGCACACCATGTTTATTGCAGAATTATTCCCAATAGGCATGATATGGAAACAACCTAAATGTTTTTGGTTGGATGAATTTATAAAGAAAGCGTGGCATTTGCATGAAACAGAATATTATTCAGCCCTTAAAAAGGGAGATCCTGCCATTTGCCACAACGGTGATGGACCTGGAGGACATTATTCTAAGTGAAATAACCCAGGCACAGAAAGAAAACTATCGCGTGATCTCACTTGTATGTAGAATTTGTAAAAGAGCTCAAATACACATACATAACAATACAGTGGTTACCAAGGGCACAGGAATGGAGTAGGGAGAGACAATAGGGAAATACAGGTCAAAGGGTACAAAATAGCAGATATGTAGGAGGAACAAATCTAGACATTTAATGTACAGCATGAAACCTAAAGTTAATGAAATTACATAGTATTAGGTTTATTAAATAGGTTTTAGCTGTTGTTTTCACAAAAAAATTATGTGATAGATATGTTAATGTGCTTCACTGTTGTAACTATTTTAGCATCTATATGTATACCCTAACATGTAAATTCTAAATATTCACAATAAAACTTATTTTTAAAAAAGATTTTTTTTTAGATGAAACCTTGCTCTGTCTCCAGGTTGGAGTTCAGTGGTATGGTCTTGGCTCACTACAAACTCCGCCTCCCAGGTCGAGCGATTCTCCAGCCTCAGCCTCCCAAGTAGCCGGGATTACAGAAGCCCGCTACCACGCCCAGCTAATTTTTTTGTATTTTAAGTAAAGACAGGGTTTCACCATGTTGGCCAGGCTGATCTCGAACTCCTGACCTCATGTTCCACCCGCCTCAACCTCCCAAAGTGCTGGGATTACTGTGCCTGGCCAAGATTTCCTTAAAAATATATTTTACCTATTGTAATTATGTTATAATAGCAACTATACTCCTCATCTTCATTCTGCAGCTCTTAATTACTACGACGATTTTGTTATCTCTCTACCATCTGGTCTCAGTGCCATGTTTATACACAGGTGTTTCATCAGTGAGGAGCACTCACCATTTAGAATGGACAGTGGCCTCAGCTGGTCCAGACATTAATATCTTAGTTGCTGGGTCATGGCAAAGTGATGGGGAATAGAGTGAGCTAAGGCATCAGCTATTTTACTATGACTACAGGCATGCTTCGATGTTTTACTAGTAAGTATGACACAACTTACACATGCCAGGTAAATATCTGTTCTGACTCTGCCTACAGAAGTCGTTTACTTGATTGTCAAACATGGGCACCCTTCAATGTGTGTTCTCCCCCTTGTGTCTAGAATATCTCCTAAATATTGAATGCCTTTCAGATTTCTATGGAAGTTTATAGCACAAAAGTTTTTTGCTGCCTCTTTCTGTGTCCCACCTGTAGCCTCTCCTTAGCCTTTAAGATGCAAAATAATGTAGGTGTTGAGATTTGCCTGTTATAAATTTATGCCAAGTACACACATCAGCAATGATTGCACATAACACTGCTTCCCTGCTCCCACTCCTAACAGGCATAAGGCCTTAGTTCTCAGTCCTAGGTTTCATTTCACCCCCTGCTGCTTTGTACAATAGTTAGCAAGCATCTTTGGGGCTGGCTAAGCAAAGGTTCCAAAGATAAGAGAAATTTAGCTGCAATGAACTTCTCCAGAATTTTGAAATTTAAAAAACCCTCAGAACAAAAACCAAGAAGAAACTAGTTTAATTTTGGCAAACATTATACCTAATGTATAAAGTTCTTGTTTTGAATTACATATGTCATGAGCAGCTTATACGGTATTTTTAGCAATTATCAGTCCCTAAAAGTCTTAATATGACCCAAATTTAACCTCATCTTTCCTCTTTTCTCTTTCCAAATTTTATTACCAAAATTTCTACACTGATTCTGACTTTTGAGTTACCTCCTTCTTCCTCTCTAAACCCTGCTTTTTAATTTTTTTTCTAGTTATCCCAAACTGGAGTAATTGGCAAATCACTTGCACTGGAACCCAAATTCTTGTGGGTTTGCTGAGAAAAGGTTATACAGAAGTAAAACCACATATACTTGAATTTTGCATAAGGGGAACTCTAGGCCAGGGAAGGATTGCGGTTTTGTAGGAAGATCACTCTCACCCTCAAAAAGTCAAGGGCATCTTTTCTTTAAAGGAGTTCCCACTTTGTTTATGTGGGAAATTGTCCAGGGCACAGCAAGTCTCTGGCAGGACTTTGCTGGCCTTTTGCTTTCTAACTGGCTGTTGTAAGCAAAAACCGTTCTCCAGAGTCTGTGTTTAGGTGACATGTGCAGCTGCAGTTTGCAGGCAGAGGAAAAGGGCAGGGAAGAAAAAAGAGGATATCCTAATTCTTTTCCCACCTAGTGTTCTAAAATGTATGAGATTGGGTTCTTATAGCCAGGGGTCATGAACCTAAATAAAGTACAGGGTAGCCAGCAGCTCTAGAATATCCACCCCATTTTCCTTAATTCGGTCTATAAAACAAGGATTCTGAAGTCTGTGCATGGATTTCAATTTCTTGCAGTCTGAGCTCTACTGAGAGAGACGTGGTGGAGCTCATTCCTCTCTATGGTGTCTTCAGCACCCTATAAATCAGCAGCTGGCCCACAATGTGTCCCTTTATCCCCCATGGCCAAATCTCGACTAGCTGCTTAAGAGTACATTTTTGGGTCTTTGAGATGAGAAACTTCACAGCAGATGAGTTAATTTTAAGGATCCTGTGGGGGTTAAATATATTAGGATTTGAATTACAATATAATGGAGGTTCAGAACCTGGACTCTGTAGTCTGACTGCCTGGTTTCACATTTCAGTACTTACTAGCTGTATGACCATGGCTACGTTTTTGTTTGTTTGTGTTTGGTTTTTGAGACAGAGTCTCTGTCACCCAGGCTGGAGCACAGTGGTGCAATCAAGGCTCACAGCAGCCTCAAATTCCCAGGCTCAAGTGATCATCCCCCACCTCAGCCACCTGAGTAGCTGGGACTACAGGCGTGCACCAGCATGTTAGGCCAATGTTTGTATTTTTTGTAGAGATGGGGTTTTACCATGTTGCCTATGCTGGTCTCAAACTCTTGGTCTCAAGCAATTAGCCTACCTCAGCCTCTCAAAGTGCTGGGATTACAAGTGTCAACCACCATGGCCAGTTTTTTAAAAAAACTTCCCAACCCTCTAGTTCCTCTTCTACAAAATGGTAATAGTAATAGTACCTATTCGTGGGTTTTGTGAGCTTTAAAACATGATTGCTCCAGAGCCCTCAGAACAGTGCTTGACAGTAATAAACAGTAAATTTAAGTGCTCTTGTGCTTGTGGGGGTGCATAATATTGCTGTTGTTATTATTATTCTATTGGAGGTAACATAGATGAGGTTGTCTATGAGTAGAGCCTAAGAGAGGAATTCTGGCACAGGTATTTATTACTTTCCAGTGTAAACCTGTAAGGAGTGAGAGAATTAACATAGGACAAGGAAGAAGCTAGGCAAAGACGTAGTTTTAGCAGAGGCCTAACTTCAGGCTGATTCCATGGGGAAATCTTGAGTAAGAATTACAGCAAAAATTGTCCCACTGTGAGACAAGGTGACCAAATTTGTACCCCTGAAATAATTACGCATAGGTTTCGGGTTGCCCCACGTACAGAGAGCGTAATTCCTAGCACCTTCCGAGGGGTGAGGGTGGCCTGGAAAGAGGATCTGAGTAAATTCGTTAAAAATGGTAATTAATTAGGAACTAGCAGAAAAAGTCTATGGGCGCATCTCCTTCCTATAAATATTCCTATTGAAATAAACATGTGCTTGTGTGTGAGAAACCAGAGCACCAGAAGCACACAGGGAAAGCTGAAAGAAGGATCTTTTACAGATTTGCTTTGGGCTCTTTGGATGGAGATTAAATATACTCAGTTTGGATTTTTATTAGTATTTAGAATTTGCAACTTAAGGCTCGTGAACAGCCTCACTGAATCAGAATTGGTGAATGGCTTCTGGACTGGGAACTCTGGTTGAATGATGTATTGGCCTATATTCCCTTGCTTCTTGTTGCTGTTGCTCAGAAATCGTGCACAGTGGGCTGTTTTAACGTAGAGTAGGCATCATAGTTCCCAAAGTTTGAAACCTGCTATTTTGAGGCATGAGGCTGTTTTCCTTGTGTTGTTTGCTCTCTTTAGGAATGAAAAATATCAGACAGTGAGAAGATCAGAACCTGCCACAATTCTTAAAGTGATTGGAATATAAAATATAATTTTCAAGTCTCCTCCCTACCTACTGCTGTGGAACCTCCTTCCTCCTTCAGCTCTTCAAGCCATTCATTGAAAGAGATCCTTTCATTTTACATCACGCTGGGTTTAGTTCTTCCATTATATTCCCTCCTTCCCTGTGTTGCTTAGAATTGAGGTAGGAAAAAAACGTTTCCTTTGCCCTCTGAATGTTTGACTCAGTTGAGGAAAGCCCTTTAATTAGTGCTTAAATTTTGTAATTAATGTGCTCCACTTAAAAGACCAGTTTAACCTTGAATTCCTGACTCTGGAATTAATGGAAACTTTTGAGCATGTAGTCCAAATCTTCCTTATCCATGTGTGGCTTGTCCATTTTGCAGACCTTTCTCCTCATTTAAATTCCAGACTACCCCGCCCACTGCATCTTGACCACTGCTTTTCAGTGGCACTTGGTGACTATTCACAGTGTGCCAAGTAATTTTATCATAAGCCAAGCCATGAGAAAAGAAGAAAGGAAGTCAGATAAGACAGGAAAGATAAATGTTTTCCTAAGCAAATATAAAAGTATTTTTAAGTACATCATGTTTTAGAATATCTGTGCCATTGTTTCTTCCCTATTGGTACATGTTTTCAAGAGTTGGTTGTAGCAAAAATAGGCAAATAGGATTGTATCAAATTAAAAAGCTTCTACACAGCAATGAAAACAATGAATAGAGGAGACAACTTATGAAATAAAAAGTGTTTACAAAGCATACATCTAAGATTAATATCCAATTAATTAGAATTATTTGGAATAGTTTAGGGGTGAAATCAACCTCAGTATCCATTGACAGAGGAATGGTGAATGGATAAAGAAAACACACACACACACACACACACACACACACACGAGTATTCCTATTCAGTCTTAAAAACAAAGGAAATCCAATCCTGTCATTTGGGATAACACGGAAGTAACTGGAAGATATTATGCAAAATGAAATAAGCCAAGCACAAAAAGACAAACACTATGTTATCTTACTTACATGTGGAATCAAGAAAAAGTTGAAATTACAAGAGCAGAGAGGTTAATGGTGGTTGCCAGTGTCTGGGGAGTGGGGTAAATTGGGAAATCTTGAAACAATAAAAGATTTTAAAAATTGATTTTAAATGCTCTATTGGCCATTAATGAGTTAATGATTCACAAAATACCATCAGAGAACTCAAAACTTAAAAAAAAGAAACCCTATGTGGAAGCTTGTCATATGTGTGTGTGTATATTTGTATGGTTTTTTGGATGAACTTTTATAATAGTTTTTGATTTATGTAAAAGTTGCAAAGAAGTTTTCCATATGCTCCATACTCAATTACCCTATTATTTACATCTTACATTAGTAGGGAATTGTTTATGGTTAATGAATCACTATTTTTAGATGATTATTAACTACAGTCTATATTTTATTTGGATTTTTTTCAATGTAATGCCCTCTTTTTTATCCCAGAATCCCCATTTAGAAGACCACATTACATTTAGTTATCGTGTCTCCTTAGGTTTAGACTGTGGTAGTTTCTGAGACTTTTCTTGTTTCTGATGCCCTTGACAGTTTTGAGGAGGAGTAGTAGATATTTTGTAGAATTCCCTTCAACTGGGTTTTGTCTTATTTTTGTTTTCATGATTGGGGTTTTGGATTCTTGGTAGAAAGATCACAGAGGAAAAATGCATTATCATCACATCATATCAAGAATATATGCTATCAACATGACCTTTCACTGATGATGTTAAATTCGGTCACCTGCCTGAGGTAGGTTTTTCCACGTAAAATCGCTCTTCCTTTCCACCCCCACACTTTTCCATACTATGCTCTTTAAAAGGAAGTTACTCTGTGCAGCCCACATTTGGAAGTCTTGTGGGGAAGGGTGTTGTGCTCCAAAATCACTTGGAATTCTTCTGCATGGATATTTGTCTGTTCTTTTCCATTTATTCATTCATTCATTCTGGTTTAGACTAATGAATAATTCTACATTGGGCTATAACCCGGTATTGTATTATTTCATTTGTTGCTCAAGTTATTCTGGCTTTGGCCATTGTGGCCACTTTTAGCTGCTCACTGCTGTGCTCCTTTGTCATACTCCCCTCATTTTGTTTTCTGAGCACTTCCTTACTTTCTGGCACCACAGGGAACTGCAGGCTTATTTTAGATAATCCCTGCCATATAATCAGCCATTTCTTGAAGGAGCTTCAGTTCCTTTTATTGGAGAATGGTATTAGAAACTAAGATCTAGGCACTAGATGTACGTATTCCTACCAGGACATCATTTTTTAAAGCCATTTCAGTCTACTGGGCTTGAGAAAGCACACACACACATACACACTAGCATAAATACATGTATCTGTAATTATTTCTGTTAATCCATTTGTGTCTATTTGCAGCTAAACTTGAGCATATATGGATGTCTCTAACTGGGATTTGGTATCACGTGGTTTATTTTAGCTTCTTCCCCTTGCTTGTCTGTAAATTCCCATTCCAACAGTGAAAATCTTGGCTCCCACTATCCACCCCTACTTTTATGTTCAATCCAATATACATGTACAGTGGTTTCAGAATCGGTAACCCGTACTCCCATGAGAAACAAATTTACCAACTAAAGTATTGTGCCTACGTGAAGTCTTTTATTTTAACCTCATAGTCTTCACTCAATTCTAAATAAGCACTTATTTTTCCCCCACTCCCTTCAGTTTGGTTGTCATACATTTGCTATACAGTTAGACTCTTTTTCATGGCCTGAAATCTTGGAAACCCAGATTGTTTTCTTTTTACTATCTTGTAAAGATCTCGAATATTTCTGAGAATTACCTGATATTATCACCACAAAATTGCATGTAGCAATGAGGCAAGGAAATGAAAGTAATAAATTGACAAATATTGAGGAAAGAACACAACTTACAATAGAAAGCTAACAAACAAACAGAAGCAGTTTCAAAGTCCCAGCCTTGCATGACTCCAAGCCAGCCGTGTCCTTTGGCAAGTCACCAAAGTCCCCTAGGCCTTGAATTTCTTACCTCTACAACTGGGTGCAGTTTCTCTCGATTGTCATGAGGATGAAATCAGAAAAGAAATATGAGAGTATAAATGGTATAATATGTTTTAAAGTAGTATTATTAAATGAAATAAAGGTAAATTCCAAACTTCTGGCAAAGAATGGTCAGGTCAATAATATGGCTTTCATGAAACTGGTTTATTTATGGTAATTCTGTAACATTTGAATGAAAGGATGGCATGTAAACATATTACTGTTTATATTTCTAGGGGAACCCAAGGGACCACTTGGGGGTCTTGGTCTTCTTAGATGCTTTGTTGGCCTCTCTAACAAATGAGATGTAAGATTTAAGAGTTTAAATGTTACATAAAGTCATTTGGACTCTTTTGGTTACTTGACTTCTACTCTTACGTACCTAGAAGTAACTATTTTTTTGCATTCTTTGGCAAACTCATCTGTGTTTACCATGTCTCTGGGATATTAATTCTTCTTCAAGAATTAAAAAACATAATATTCAGAGATATAGGGACTAGACATGCATTTTCAATATATGACTTACTGGATTGTAAGGATATGTGAACTTGAGGAATCTACTATATCAGTGTAGCCAAGTTGAGCAACCCTGGCAGTAGAGCCAGTGAAGAAAAGAAGTGGGCAGGGTCTCCCCTTAAGGCTACGCACATGCATTGCACATTTCCAGTGGCACGATTCCTATATATTAGTGTGAATGGAATCCCCAGAACGGGCCAACATTCATGGCATTTCTGGAGATGGAGTCTGTTTTCTTGGTAGAAGGAAGAAAATACATTTAAACACACACACACACACACACACACACACACACACACACACGCATCTTTGACTACTATGCTTTCTGTGGTTTGACTATGGATAATTCTGTAGTATAGTTATACTATTTCATTGAACATTTTGTGTGTCTCTTAAAAAACATCATGATCTTAACAAAGATCATGTGAACGTTTTTGAAAGATGATACTTCTGCAGAATGTGATACTACTGACTCCCAAAGGTACTCATAATGTATAATCTAAGCCTGAGTTTCCTCTTCATAAAATGAACTAAAGAGAATGAAATAAATAATGTATAATAAGGTATTTGGTGAAGAGCAACACGATTGTCATCAATGATCTATGCTGACCCCACTTCCCATTCATTGTTGTTCTTACACTTCACAAACATCCAAATTTGTCTTACCTACATCTCTCTGTTATTTTCATGTGTTTGACCTCTCCCCATGCAGTGTTTTATTGTAAATACCTGTTGTACTTTGATAACTACATTAAAATGAAAGCAATGTTTGTAGCAATTTATTTATACAGCTTTTTACTTTCTTTCATCTCAGCTGAATCCATAAATAAAAATGTCTTCTCCTTCAAGCAGTTGCCTATAAAGATATGCATATTTAAGAAAACCTGCAAAAGAATGTGCTATCTTTATGATTTATTAAAAGAAGATAATTGAGGAGTTAAAAAATTCCTTTCAGCCTACAATCATGAACTAAAGAGGGAAAATATGTCAACTGGTATATATGCCAAGAAATGCTAGAGAATTATAGTTTTATACTCAAGCTCCTTTTCAGAAAAATGGTTGGAGACAAATATTCCCTGTACTTTAACTGTGATTTATTTTACAAGTAAAGCTCTGTCTATGCAGCATAACTTAAAGTTAGGATTTGAATTAGATTGCCAGTTGTATACCCAAGCCAAGCAATTCAGACTGTGAAGTGAAACTCGAGTTGAATTCTCCAGCTTGTATTAAAATGGAAGGCTTCTATATTGAGACCTTCCTATTAAAAATACAGGAAACACTTTTCTTCAGATATTTTACATCCTAGGTTTTCTGAAATAGACCATCTCCATTTCAATACACCTTCCCATTTTTCCCATGTATATATTCTTTCTGATCAGAATATATATTCCAATTTCTTGTTCAGCAAATGTGACTACCATATATGTTTTAAAATCTAACTTTTCTACATCTTAGTTCACTTTTACAGACCATCCTTTTAGGTTTGTCATTTCAGTAGTTTGGAAACAATAGCTTATTCAAGATTTGTCATTTCAATAGTCTGGAAACAATACCTTATTCAGGTAGCCACCTTTGATGGGAAATAGCATGGAATAGTGCCGGGTTTCCTCAACTGTGTGTCCCTGAGACACAGTTGCACATAATGTTAATGAAAGTCTCATAGAGCATGGATTATTTGACTAGATACATGTAAGAATATTGAACAAAAACAGTTTCTTTTCTAGCAGGAATTCCGAGAACTTTTGATAAGCACTTGTGCATTGTGAATTTCCAAGATACATTTATGATTTCAGTCGTTTCAAAATTGTTATGTATGTGGAACTTCCTTTTTTATTACACAAAATTCTATTCTTCCATTTATTTAACATCCCCTGATTTAAAACAATTTATTACTATCTCTCATAGTTCGGACTTCACTGGGTTCACTTGGGCAGTTCTAGCATGGATTCTCTTGTGCAGTTGCAATCAGGTTGGCTGAGGACAAGTTATCTAAACATGTAACTTGCTTGAATGTTTATATAAATGGCAGTGGATGGTGGCTGTTGCCTGAGACCTCAGATGAGGCTGTCAGTAAGAACCCTAGTGTATGTCTGTTTTCATGCTTACGGCTTCTCTCAAATTCTGTGAAGGAGCATTCTTGGAGTCCCAGGGGAAAGCTCCATGGCTTCCGATAATCCAGTCTTGGAAGTCCCAGAACATTATTTTTGATACAGTTCCTTGGTCAAGCAAGGCCCAAAACCATCCTAGATTCAAGGGGAGGGGGGAATTAGAATCTGCCTCTTGATGAAGACATGTGGACATTCAGAAAGGAAAAGAATTCATGGTGGCCAACTCTGCAATTATCCACCAGACTTGAACACCTCATGAGGCACTGAAATTCTGTAGAAAAGTTAGGGTAGTGGTGAATCAAAGTGTGTTGGGAAGATTGGTATAGAAAAATTCCCCCAAGTAAGACAAATATTCTGTCATGGCCATTGTTTAAAACTGTAGTGTTAACAAAAACATGTCGGCTTTTAGATAATTTTATTCCTATTTTAAAATTCCCTACAGAAAAGATTGCCAGGTGAAGAATAAGATGCCTGGTTAAATTTGAATTTCAGATAAACAGCAAATACATTTTTAGGTGTGGTATGTCTCACATATTGGACATACTTTGTATGTTCTTCACATACTTATAAAAAAATTGGTTGTTTATCTGAAACTCAAATTGACCTCAGACTTTTGTATTTTTATTTGCTAAATCTGGCAACACTATCTACAGATAACATATTATTCTATTGTCAATGTTGTTATTAGAAGACTCCCCCTGCCCACCTTAACATTGCTATACCATTGAGTTTGTGGAGAAAAAAAAAGATGTAACAAAAAGAGCTTAGGTTTTAGAAATGGAGATATCTGAACTCTGCTGGGTACGAGCCTTATAATTGTGTTATTTAAGCTCAGCAAGCCTAAGTTTCATCATCTGTTGAGACTAGTCATAACTACCTGGCAGAATTGCTGGGGGCTTAAATGAGATGACTTCTGTAAACACCTAAACCTGTGATTGAGGTATAACAGGCATGGAGCCCAAGTTAGTCTTGATTCTTGTTTCCCCTGCTAAAACTGAGGCAAGAGGAAAATTCTCCTTAGCTTCCTGGATGGCGTTTATCTGATGAAGGATGTCATCAGGTAGAAATCTAGGTAGGTCTTTTAATTCTTGCAGGTGAATGGAGTAAGTAAGATGTCATCTTGAGAGTTGAAAGTTTGATGGGAAGAAAAATCTGTTTAAAATGATAATGACAACTATGCTGTCAACACTGTTATCATCCCATAAGGTCTATTATGTCATCCTCTGAACTGGCTACTCAACAATATTTTTATTTTGATTTTACTTGATTGCATATCCATACTTTTATGTAAATTATTACCCAAAAGCTGTTATAGTATAATTCATTATAGGATAAATTCCATGTCTGTTATTCTGATTGATCCCACCAAGAAAAATTTGGGACAAATGAAATCAGAATTAATACAGTAAAAGCAGTTTTTCTTGGATAAACCTTGAATATGCAGGGTAATATTTAATGAACACATATTGTAACAAATACTGTGAAATTCTCTCTGAAATAGGTTGTGATCGGCTCCATATTTACAGCTAGGGAAATTGAGGCTCAAATTGGCCTGAAAACAGTTACAAGGCAAATAAAGGCAAATACACTCCTCCCCTTCAACCCATCTATAATACCCCTTATTTAGGTCACCAACAGCATTCATGTCACTGAGTGCAATGAACATTTCTCAGTTCTGATATTAATTGACCTTTCAGCTGCATTCCACAGTGTTTACCATGACTCCTCTGTTTGAAAGCTCCTGTTCTGTTCTCAGTAATACTTCACTCTCATGTGTCCCTCCATCTTAGCCTTTCCTTTCATATTTCTTAGAGGCTTGTCTTTTTCGTTAGGCAGGTTTTGAAATTCCTCAAGACTGGGCCTGAGGCATCTTCTCTTCTGTTTTTTCTCTCTTACCTTTAGAGAGAAAAAAAAGTGATAGGTAATTTTTGTTTTTACCTATCACTAGGTTCATGGCTGTGGTTCTTATAACGAAAGAATAACAAGAGACAATTATACAAATTTATTTCATATAAATTTTATATGACATGAGAACCTTCAGAAATAAGGAGCCAAGGAGACAGGGAAAGCTGTGCATTTTTGTGCTAGATTTGACAAAGAAGTGAATAGTAATTGAGAAGTATGATTGGACAAAGGAAATACCATTTAATGATACTACACCAACTTAGCAAGGCCGTTGGTGCAGATTCTTCTCTGTGTCCCTGATTCTTCAGAGATAAGGATGTTGATGTTCCTTTCCTCCAGGAATGGGGGAGGTATCTTTTAAATGAGGGTCTTATGACCTGCTTCAGGGGAGAAGGAAGGGAGAGGATCAGAACTTGACCTTCCTAGGTTTTATGACTTACTTCAAGGGATAAGGGTGATGGGAAGTTGAGAGAGACATTCCTGCTTCTGCTGTTTTCTCAAATACGAAGGTGCCATATTTTGGGATAGTATATACCATACCCTATCTTATCTCAATCACATGTACAGCTTCAGTTAGCACTTATCGTAGTTCTCTGGGTATCACACATCTCTCCACTGTTCACACCAGGGTTACACCCTTACTTTCACTGGTGTGCTTATTTCTTAATATCTTCATGTCTGCTTTCATTTTCTGTCAGATCCTTAGTGCCTTGGATTTAGTGATCATTTAACATAGACTTGAGGATTGAAAGAATGCATGAATGAATGAACCCAAATTACCGTGACCTGAAACCTCTTTTTTTTCCACTCCCTAGTCTGCCTCCCAAAGGACTTTAGGCATCCAAAAATCCCAGAACTTCATTTTGTACATGAGGGGACTGGGGGCCTGAAATTCAGAGAAATTTAAAAAGTTTGGTAAAGTCACACAGCACTGAGAAGCTGGGTCTAGGACTCTGCTCTCTCAAAGATTGGGGCTGTTTGCCTCTGTATAGATTTGACCCCAGCTCACCTGCATGACTGAACATGCTCACAGGAATGATGGTTTTCCTTTTCTGGTAATGGAAAAGTGGTCTTTAGCAACTGGATTAGCATATGTTCATTCTATAATTCATCTCTGCCCTTTAGATGCAGTCAGAATCTGAGATATGTACCTATATCACTTCCCAGCACTTTCCTTTATTGGCTTGTCTTTTATAATGACTCAGCATTTTTCATCATGTCTTGTTTTCCTCTCTTTACTGTATCTAAGAAAAATAGCCCTTTAATAATAAAATATGATAGTTCATGCAAACTTAATGGAATTCTCAGAAATTCCATATGTCTAAGGTTTAAAGTTCTGTCTTGAAATGCCAAAAATATCAGTGAAATCCTATCTAGCTAATAGCTTTTTCTAAAACCCCACAAAAGGTTTTCTCTGTTTCCATGCTAGATTCTGCACACATATGCTGTGGTTGGTGGTGTGGTGAGTGGTATTTTTTTAATTGACTGACAGAATAAATAGAGTATAAAGCCAAAGTAATCCACAGTAGATGACTAAATGCATGTTAAACTTAGCTAAGAGTAAAGGTACTTGTCATTTTTAAACTTTTCTTTTGCTTCCTCTTTTTTTCTAGTGGTGGTGGAGGGTGTGGTAGGGTAATGTGGATTGCCAAAGCAAGCAAGAGGAAAAGGAAAAACATAGCATATTTGAGAAATGTCAGGAAAAGAATCAAACAGTATTTCCATTCTGTTGCAGATTTGCAGAATTATTGACTGATGGAACTGAAAAAAAAAAAAAAAAACCCTTAGAAACTATCCTTCTTACTCCTTCATTTTACAGGTTAAAATCGCAAAGGCCAGAGAGGTTTTATGATGTATCTAGGACCACACAGTTACTTAATGAAAGAGTTGAGTTGAGGTCATTTGCTGTTGGTTTGTCCTGTAAGATTCAGCTTACTTATTACATTCTCTGTGATGCCTTTTATCAGTTCCCCCAGTTATGGCCATTGTTCCTCACGGCACCAATACTGCCATACAGCCTGTATTCCCTGTGCATCACGTGGTGTTATATGTGCTTCTCCTCTGCCCCAGATTTTGAGCTCCATAAATTCTGCAATTGCACTGCTCACATGTCAAAGAGGAAGAAGGCAAGAGGGTCATTGACATGTCCTCTTGTGTGCTGAGAATTGCTTCACTTTTTCCAAATGTAGGCCTCTTTGCCCATCCCTGCCTATAAATTTCACCGACAGCTCTTTGGTTGTCCTGTAGTACTTACATCTTACCTGATGTCTAAGACCCAACCTGTGTTATTGGCAATGCTTTGTTACCAGACCTGTTGTCCTTTCCTGTATCTGTTACTCATGAGTTGACCCAGGGCAGGCTAGTCTTGTTGAGGACTAGTTTTCTTTAGTCTGTGAAATGGGTATACAGCAGTTGTATTTTAAGATATTCATTCAGATTATGCAAAAGAAGTGGAAGAAAATCTTCTGTTTGTATATTCATTTCACAGACAAAAGAAAACTGGTCCTCAGCAAGACCAAAGAGCTTATCATTTGTCATTTTTCTCTTGAATCTCATAGAGACTGGTCTGAATTGGTGAGGCAGTAAATAAAGTGGACCACTTGCTTCCTTACAAACTTGCTGAGTAGTTTTAGTCACTGTTGTGGTCATGATTATTTCTGTTTTACTTTTGATTCTCAAGATTTTTAATCTTTTGCTCATCTAGAATTTGTTATCTAGGATTTCCTAATGATAAAATGGATTATATTGATTGATTTTTGAATGTTGAATTCTCTTTGCCTACCTGGAATAAATTCCACTTGGTTGTGGTATATATTTCCTTTTATATCAATACTTGTTAAAATTCATTTGCTAATTTTTGGAGGAGTTTTACAGCTATTTCATGAGAGATATTTGCCTCTAATATCAGGCACCAACATTAAAATTAGACCAGTTAATAATCCTACAATGCCACTAAGTGTTCAAATAAAAGAAAAAGTTTCACATTTCTCGTTTTAAATCAATTGCTAGAAGTGATTATTCTTTGTGAGGAGTGTGTGTCAAAAGCCAAAATAATATGAAAGCTAGGCCTCTTGTGCCAGACAGTTAGCCAAGTTGTGAATACAAAGGAAACGTTCTTGAAGGAAATTGAAAATGCTACTTCAGTGAACACATGAATGCTAAGAAAGTGAAAGTTTTGTTGCTGATATGAAGAAAATTTTAGTAGTCTGAATAGAAGAGCAAACCAGCCACAATATTCCCTTATGCCAAAACCTAGTCCAGAGCAAGGCCCTAACTCCCTTCAATTCTGTGAATGCTCAAAGAGAAATGAGGAAGCTGTAGAAGAAAAGTTTAAAGCAAGCAGAGGTTGGTTCATGCAGTTTTAAAAAATAAACCATCTCTATAATATAAAAGTTCAGGTGAAGTAGGAAGTGCTGATGGAAAGAATGCAACAGATTATCCAGAAGGTCTACCGAAGATCATCAATTTTCCATGTAGACAAAACAGCCTTATTTTAGAAGATGCCATCTAAGACTTTCATAGCTAGAGAGGAGAAATAAATGTCTGGCTTCAAAGCTTCAAAGGGTAGGCTGACTTGGAGCTGTATCAGCTGGTGATTTTAAGTTGAAGCCAGTGCTCATTACTATTTTGAAAATTCTAGGTCCCTTAAGAATGATGCTAAATCTACTCTGCCCACGCTCTTTAAATAAAACAACAAAGCCTGGATGACAGCACATTTGTTTACAGAATGGTTGACTGCATATTTTAATTCCACTGTTGAGATCTTCTGCTGAGAAAAAAAATTCCTTTCAAAATATACTGCTCATTGACAATGTACCTTGTCATCCAAGGGCTCTGGTGGAGATGTACAAGATTAATTCTGTTTTCATATCTGATAATACAACATCCATTCTGCCACAAACAAGGATCAAGGAGTAACTTCAAATTTTGAGTCTTAGTGAGTCTTAGTATTTAATAAATACATTTTGTAAGGCAGTTGTTCCAATAGACAGTGATTCCTTCCATAGATCCGGACAAAGTGAATTGAAAATCTTCTGGAAAAAAATAAGTACCCTCCCTAGATGTCATTAAGAACATTCATGATTCATTGGGAGGAGTTCAAAATATCTGCATTAAGAGGACTTTGGAAACAGTTGATTCCAACCCTCGTGGTTGATTTTGAGGGGTCCAAAACTTCAGTGAAGAGAGTAACTATAGATGTGGTGGAAATCATCAGATAACTAGAATTAGAACTGAAACCTGAAGATGTGACTAAATCACTGCAATCTTATGATCAAACTTGAATGGATGATGAATTACTTTCTATGAATGAGCAAAGAAAGTGATTTCTTGAGATAAAATCTACTTCCATTGAAAATGCTGTGAACTTGTAACAACAAAAGATTTAGATTAATACATAAATTTAGTTAATAAAACAGCAGCAGAATTTGAGAGGATTGACTCAATTCTAAAATAACTTCTACTGTGGGTAAAATGCTATCAAACAGCATCATGTACTACAGAGAAGTCCTTTGTTAAAGGAAAGATCGATGGATGGATACGCAAATTTATTTTAAGAAATTGCCTCAGCCACCTCAACCTTCAGCAACCATTATCACTCTGATCAATCAGTAGCCATCCACACTGAGGCGAGATTCTTCACCAGCAAGAAAATTATGACTTGCTGAAGGTTCAGATGATTATTAGCATATTTAGCAATATTAGCATATTTAGCATATTTAGCAATAAAGAATTTAAGATATGTACTTTTTGACACAATGCTATTGAACACTTAATAGATTATGGTGTAGTGTATACCTAACTCTATGTACAGTAGAAAACCCCAAAATTCTCTGTGACTCACTTCATTGTGATATTCTCTTCATTTAGGTAGTCTGGAAATGGACCTGCCATCTCTCTGATGGCAGGTCATCATCTTTATCTAATTTATGTTTACCTATTGATGTGGCCAAGTTGGGGTTGTGTTTCCATGTGAACTTTTTGTTGCCATCTTAACCAGAGGCTTTGTTAAGCAGTTTATATATGTTGTTCATTCAGTCTTCACAACAGCTTTATGGGTCAGGTATTCCTACTAACAAATGAGGAGACAGAGTGTCAAATCTTGTTTTGTAATAGAGAGGAACAGTATTATCCATGGTATAGGTATTCTCCTGTGCTTTAAAATGGTTCTTGATTGCTTTCCTACATAATCTCCTCATGCAGAGAGAGACCTGTTCTATGTTAGCTGTATACTCTTGAAGAAAGAGATCATTTGGTAGAAACAAAATGAAATAGCTTCATGTTGGCAGGGTATTAAATTTCAATGCCACTGAAATTCAGATGGTAGTGGTACCCCTAGTTTTATTACTCTTAAGTAATTTTTAATTAAGTGTTGATTCCACGCACAGCTGCTTGCATCACAGAGACATGCTTCATGCCCTCCTTTGGTTCTGCTTCCCAGGGATAGCAAGCAGGGATTCCCTTGTTCAGGATGACTGCAGTAAGGTAAAGATATCTTGGTTCTTGCTTTTATTTCCACAGCTAAATTGCATGTACAGTATCCTGATGAGAGGATATTGTGCTGTCACTTGCTAAAGAGAGAAGCACAAGTAATTATGTGAACCTTGTTTGACATTTATAAGCAATCTGGTCAATTCTGAGAAATGAACAAGATAGTAGACGCTTCCATGAAAGGTGGCTGATTGATAGTCTAGGCAAAATATGATACCTGGTGATTTATGGCAATTTTCTCTAACAGAAGTAGATATTGAATTTATTTCAAAAGTGCCTCAAGAGTCTTTAACCTATCAAGGCATTACTACTTTTTGCAAAGCACACACTAAAGCAAAAAAATGCTTCAGACCATAAAATAAGGATATTGTATATCTCTGTGTATGCATGCACACACATATATATATGTGTGCATGTTGAACGGGGAAAGACTTAATTTAGTGTGCTATTGAATTCATGCAGACAGATTGGTAAGATTGCATTATATTGCTTTGTGGAGGTTGCAAAATTATTCCCACTGCAGAATTTGTTAATGAAAAGAAAAGGTGAGAGTGATTTAAAGAAATGTATTTGATTTTGATAAGCAACTCATGGATAATTCCCTCTACAATATTTTAAGCAAATATGCCATTAAAAGCCTGCATCTCAATCTCTTTGCACAACTTCTTTTATCCCCTTTCCAATTTAAATTACAGAATAGCAGTCACCTATTTTAAAATTCTCTCAGTCATTTTAACTGCAAAGTCAGAAAAATGCCACTTGTTACTTCACTGGGCTGCTAGCATGATGTGAGAGAAGAAGATACGTTATTTTCAATACATAATATGAGAGAATCGGGATATGTTTTAATTCTGTTTCTGCCATAAATTAATTGTATAACCTCTTGCAAATCATGTGCCCTCTCAATGTCTAACTTCTTATGTTTTTAAGTAGGAATTGAAATACTTATCAAATTTACATTAAAGGGTTGAAATTGTGATAAAGTGAGATAGTATATTTGAAATCGTAGAGTCTTCTGGATTTTGCAAAACTCTCTTACCCACTTTGCACTGATTGGCATAGTTTACAAATACAAATTTTGTTTCTATAATTTCTAGAAATTCTGTCTGAATAGATGTGGACAAATGATTGCCAGAGCATTATGTTCTATGAATATTATACCTTGCCTTCACCTGCTAAGTTTTCTACATTTTAACACATAGAAGTGAGAAATAATAACATGCTAACATTTATACATATATGCATTGGCAGAGGTGAGGTGACCCATTCATGGTTAGTCAAAGATTATTCAACCTTTTTTTTTAATTGTCAAAATGACTAGATTAGAGTGATAGGGGCAGTGTAATCACTGATGATAAGAAAACACAGTGGTCCTTCTTGTTAAGTTAAAAACAGTTTAATTGTGTAGACATATAATTTAGTAAAATGGATATTTTTGATTTTTGAACAATATTATGTTTTCCAAGCATATTTTTCCCTTCTAGACTGGTAAGAACAGGGTGACCTAGTATTTTGTTTGGGTGAAATATAATTGACATGTTGCAAAATTCATCCTTTTAAAGCGCACAATTGAATGTCTTTTATTGTATATTGTACAAACTTTATATATTGTACAAAATTGTACAAACATCAACTTCATCTAATTTATTTTTATAATCCCCAGAGAAACTCCATATCCGTCAGTAGCCACTCCTCATTCCTCCCCACTCTGTACCTAGCAACCACTAATTTATATTTTGTCTTTCTGGATTTGCCTATTTTGGAAATTTCATGTAAATGGAATCATACAACATGTGCCCTTTGAGGTCTGGCTTCTTTCACTTAGCAATGTTTACAAGGTTCATCTACGTTGCCTTATGTATTATTAGGTTATTCCTTCTTATGGCTGAATAACTTCCACAGTATAGATATATTTTATTTATCCATTCTTCAGTTGATGGACATTTGAATTGTTTTCATGTTTTGACTATTATGAATAATGCTTCTGTAAATACTTGTGTACAGAATTTTGTGTGAATATTTTTAAATTTGCAGACTTCATTTTTTTTCAGATTAATTTTATGTTTACAGAAAACTTGAGCTGGCAGTAAAAAGAATTCTACATACTACTTCTCTCTACTTGCCTACCATGGCCCATAGTTTCCCCTACTATTACCCTCTTGTATTGGTCTGTTACATTGTTTGTGATTCATGAAGCAATATTGAAAAAATATTATTAATCATAGTCCATAGTTTACATTAGGTTTCACTCTCGGTGCTGTATAGTTTTACAGATTTTGGCAAATTCATAATATCAGGCAACTAACCATTACAGTATCATACAGAATAATAATTGTAAGACACTAAAAATCCACATCTATTAATACTCTCCATTCCACCAAACTCCTGGCAATCACTGATCTTTTTACTGTCTCCTTAGTTTTGCCTTTTCCACAATGTTACATAGTTGGAATCATATAATTCATAGCATTTTTGGATGGGCTTCTTTCACTTAGTAGTATGTGCTTAAAATTCCTCTATGTCTTTTTTCTGGCTTGGTAGCTCATTTCCTTTTGTTGCTGAATAATATTTCACTGTAATATTGTTTTGTTTTTTTACTCGTTTAAAGAAATCTTATTTTGATTTTTGCCAATTATTAATAAAGCTGCTATAAACATTCTTGTTCAGGTTTTTGTGTGAACATAAGTTTTCAAGTCATTTGGCTTACTTAGGCATGCAGTTGTTGAATCATATGGTAAGATTATGTTTAGCTTTTAAAAAAAACCTGCCAAGTATTCTTCCATAGTACCTCTATCATTTTGCATTCTCCAGCAAAGAATGGGTGTTTCTGTTGCTCCATATCTCACCTGCATTTGCTGGTATACATGTTTTAGATTTTAGCCATTCTAACAGGTGTGAGGTCGAATCTCATTACTAATTTTGCAATTTTCTGACTGCAGCAGGGAGGCATGGCTAGGGCTGTACACTCCATGGAGCTGGTGGAAGCCCTGCCCCTTCTGAGTGGGTGTGGGAGCTCCCGGGGTGCGGCTGAAGCTGTCCAAACTGCAGCTACAGACCCAGGCTTCCTGCTCTACCCACAGGAAAGAGCCGGGTCCTCCTGCGAGGGGCTACAGTCACCCAAACTGCAGTCGTGAATGCCAGCCTCCCTGTGATCTTGGAGGGCGCCAGGAGCAGGCAAGACCTGTCCTCCTGGGTGCAGCGGCAGCCACTGGATCCTAGGTTGCAGACTCCACGGAGCAGGCAGAAGTTTGGGACAAGCAGGAACCCAGCCCCCTCCGAGTTGGCCAGTGGGGAGTTCCTAGGGGGCAGCTGTAGCTTCAGCGTCCTCCCAGGCACAGGAACTAGGCATCTATGCAGCTTGCATCCCTGGGGCCTACGAAGGATCCTGCCCCATCCCTGCAGGCTCCAGGGTGTCTGCTCCCACTGCCTGGCTTCTCTCCTCTCCCACAGCCATCTCCAAGCAGGGTTGGAGCCAAACAGCTGGGGCCTTGAATGGCAGCAGGAAGCAGAGTCCTGGGCAGAAGTGGGCGGGTCCCCAGTGAGGCCCCATCTTTAGGCCAGGGAGGGCCTGAAGGCTGGGGGCTGGGCTGCCAGTCAGGTGGATCGGAGTGGGGACTCCTCCAGGCCTACCCATAGACCAATCAGTATGCAGTACCTCCCCTCTGAGGTCGATAAAAGCCCTGGGGTCAGCCAGATCAGGGCAGAGGGTGAAGAGACAATAGGATGTCCAGCTGCAGAGAGGAGCTACCCTCTCTGCTGATAGCGGGAGACCACTGGAGGACCAGCTATAGAGAGGAGCTACCATTCCTGCTGAGAGCCTCAGAGACCTACAGAGAGGTCTGAATGACCTGCCTGCAGAGAGCAGCTGCCATTCCAGGGCCTCCTCACTGCTGAGAGCAGCAGAGGTAGGGAAGACCAGTAAGCAGAGAGGAGCTATCTTCTCCAGGGCCTCCTCTCTGCTGAGAGCTGGACACTTGATGGGTGGACCTGCCTGCCTACGGAGGGGAGCTACCCACTGTGGGTCTCCTCTAAGCTGTTCTAGCACTAAGTAAAGCTCCTCTTCTTTACCCTTCACTTGTCTGTGTACCTGGTATCTCTTATCCTGTTCTCCCTGGACACAGAACAAGACCTCCAGCAAAAGCAACACTGGCCACAGAGGTTTTCGAGAAGTAAACTGACACCCCAGAGATCCTATAACAATATGATGTTGAGCATCTTTGTGTATGTTTATTTGCCAACTGTATATATTTGGTGAAATGTCTGTTCATATCTTTTGCCCAAGTTTTAATTGGTTTATTTTGTTTGTTTTTTGTTGTTAAGGTTTAAATGCACATATATTTTTACTTTGGAGGGGTATATACCTAGGAGTGAAATTGCTGAGTCATATGTTAATTCTATGTTTAACTTTTGAGAACCTATAAAACTGTTTTTGAAAACAATTGTACCATTTTAAATTCCCAAGAGCAAAATAGAAAAATTCTGATTTCTCTGGATCATTGACAATACTTGTGATTTTTAGTCTTTCAAATTACAGATGTCCTAGTGGCTGTGATGTGATATCTCAATGTACTTTTGATTTGCATGTAGTCAGATGGTTTTTAAAAATTCATTCTACCAATCAGTGCTTTTGGATTGGAGTCTATTTACATTTAATATAACAATTGATAAGGTTTACATTTGCCATTTTGCTATTTTCTATATGTTTATTGTCTTTTTTCTTGTTGTTCTGCACTTCCTCTTTTCCTGTCTGCTCTTGTGTTGAATCAATTTTTCTACTATACTATTTTAATTCCCTTGTCATTTATTTTACTATGTACAATTTATTTTGTTAATAGTGGCCCTAACAATTATAATAAACATCTTAACATATAAAAATCTACTCATATCAATAGAAACTTAATTTCAATAAATTTATTCTCAGGTATTTTATTTTTATTTTTTTGATGATTGTAAATGATAATTCATTCTTAATTTCTTTTTTAGCTAGATCATTATTGATATATATGTATAAAATGTGTGTGTGTGTGTATATATATATATGTATATATATAATGTGTGTATAATATATACACACACACAAATTGCATTGAATCTACAGATTGCTTTGGGCCATATGGTTATTTTATTGATATGAATTATTTTGACCCATGAGCATGGGAAGTTTTTCCATTTGCTTGTGTCATATTTAATTTCTTTCATCAGTGTGTTGTGTGTGTGTATGTGTGTATATATATATACACACATACATACATATATATGTATGTATGTGTGTATATGTATGTATGTGTCATACATTTGCTTGTGTCATATTTTTCTTTCATCAGTGTGTTGTGTGTGTGTATGTGTGTATATATATATACACACATACATACATATATATACACACATACATATATATACACAATGTGTTGTGTATATATATGTGTGTATATATACATCAGTGTGTATATGTGTGTGTGTAGACACACACACACACACACACACACTACTGATTACTGATTTTTGTGTGTTGATTTTATATCCTGTAACTTTATTAAATTCCTTCATCAAATGTAAGGGGTTTTGGTGAAGTCTATTTTTTTTAGATAGAAGATCGTATGGTTAGCCAAAAGGAATAATCTGACTTAGTTTCCACTTTAGATGCATTTTATTTCTTTTTCTGTACATTTTAGGAAATGTACAGCATATCAAGATTGAATCCTTTTTCTGTCTGATTTTTCTGGCTAGGACTTCCAGTATTATGTTGAATAGGAATAGTGAAAGTGGGTGTTCTTATCTTGTTCCACTTCTTAGAAAAAAGGCTTTCAACCTTTCCCCATTCAATATGAATTTTAGGCTTGGCATATATAGATTTTATTATTTTGATGTATGCTACTTCTGTACCTAGTTTGTTGAGAGGTTTTATCATGAAGTTGAATTTTAAAAAATGCTTTTTCTAGATCTATTAAGATGTTCATATGGCTTTTGTCCTTCATTCAGTTTATGTGATATGTCATTCTTCTAGATTTGCACATGTTGAGCCATCCTTGAATA
Organism: Plecturocebus donacophilus; assembly: GCA_004027715.1. NCBI lineage: Eukaryota > Metazoa > Chordata > Mammalia > Primates > Pitheciidae > Plecturocebus > Plecturocebus donacophilus. Next base: position 29,479 of record PVKP010009322.1, read on the forward strand.
TCTGGTATGAATCCCACTTGATTATGGTGTATTATTGTTTTGATGTGTTACTGGATTTGGTTTTCTAGTAATTTGTTGAGGATTTTTTTCCATCTGTGTTCATCAGGAATATTGATCTTTAGTTTTCTTTTTTATATGTGTTCTTGTGTGGTTTCAATATCAGGATAAGGCTTCATAGAATGAGTCAGGAAGAATTGCTCTTTGATTTTTTGTAATATTTTCAGAGGGATTGGTATTAATTCTTTGTATATTTGTTCAGATTTAGCTATAAATCCATCTGGTTCTGGACTTTTTGGGGGGTTTTGTGTGTGTGTGTGTGCAGGGGGGAGAATTTCATGACTAATTTAATTTAGCTACTTGTTATTGTTTTGTTCAGGTTTTCTATTTCTTCCAGATTCAATCTTGATATGTTGTATGTTTCCAAAAATGTATACATTTCTTCTTGATTTTCCCATTTTTCAGTTCATAGTAGTCTCTGATCTTTTGTATTTCTGTGGTATAAGTTGTAACCTGTGCTTTTTCATTTCTGATTTCATTTACTTGGGTCTTCTCTCTTCTTTTCTTGATTAGTCTAACAATAGTTTATTAATTTTATTGCCCCTTTGTATTTTTCTTGTCTCTATTTTGTTCCAATCTGATCTTTGTTTATTTTTTCTTCTAATTTTGGGCTTAGTTTGTTCTTGCTTTTTAGTTACTTGAGGTGCATTGTTACACCGTTAATTTACAATCTTTCTCCTTTGTTGAGATAGGCATTTAATAGAGTAAACATCCTTTTAGCACTGCTTTTGCTGTATCCTACAGGTTTGGGGATGTATTTCTATTTCCACTTGTTTCAAGAAATCTTTTGATTTTATCTTAATTTCTTCATTGACCCAATCATCATTCAAGAGTATATTCTTTAATTTCTATGTATTTGTATAACATCAAAAGTTTCTCTTGATATTGCTTTCCAGTTTTATTACATTGTGATCTGAGAAGATACTTAATATGACTTTAATTTTTTAAAGATTTTTTGAGACTTGTTTTGTGGCCTGATATATGGTCTATCATAAAGAATGTTCCAGTGCTCATGAATAGAATGTATGTTCTGGAAATGTTGATTACAATATTTTGTAAATGTCTGTTGGGCCCCTCTGGCTTAAAAATCTAATTTAAATCCAATGTTTCTTTATTAACTTTCTGTTTAGATAATCTGCCTAATGCTGAGAGTGAGATTTTGAACTCCCTGATTATTACTATATTGCTGTCTCTCTCTTTAGATCTAGTAATATTTATTTAATGAATCTGAGTGCTCCAGTGTTGGGTGCATATACATTTAGGATTGTTATGTCTTCTATATCGATTGCTTTATCATTATGTATGGAACTTCTTTGTTTTTTTATTGTTTTTGAAGTCTGTTTAATCTGATATAAGCATAGCTACTCTTGCTCACTTCTGGTTTTCATTGGCATGGATATCACTTCAAGAAGTGATGGATACCCTATTTACTCTGTTGTGATCATTATATATTGTATATCTTATGTACCCTATAAATATATATACCTACTATGTACCCATAAAATTACAAAGAAATAAGAAGAAAAGAGAAACTGTTTAAATCTCTTACTTTCTGTCTATATATATGAATATATATACGAATATATATATGTCTATATATATATCTCTCTCTTACTTTCTGTCTATATATATATATATATATATATATATAGAGCCTACCAAGAAAATCACAGATGCCACTAATACTCTTAACAGCCAAATAAATCTTACAGAGATTACACTATTGCACATACCAAGAATTAAAGTCAAAATACCCTATCCAACCAATATAATAGAAAAATTTCGCCATGAAAGTCAATTAAAAAATAGAATAAATTACTATTATACCAGATGTATAGCTATCACCATAAGGAATCAGAAAAACTTCCCCATGAAAGTCAATTAAAAAATAGAATAAATTACTATTTTACCGGATGTACAGCTATCACCATAAGGAATCAGGAAACATAGAAATGTAAGGAAATATGATAGCTCCAAAGGAACATAGTAATTCTCAAGCAATAGATATTACTCAAGAAGAACATTTTGAAATCCCACATAAAAATATAAATTATTTAAAAAGTTTAGTGAGATACAAGAGAATTCTGGAAAAACACTACAAAGAAATCAGAAAAAATGAGTCTGAATAAGAATAAAAAACTTATGTAAAGATACTTTTAAAAAAAGAAATACTAGAACTAAAGAATTCATTAAAAGACATGCAAAATACATTTAAAATGATTAACAAGAGACTAGATCAGGTCAAAGAAAGACAGAATTTAAAGACAAGTTTTCTGAAATAATTCAGTAAGGAAAAAATAAAGAACAAAATAATTATGAAGAAAGAACAAAGCCTTCATGACATTAGAGACCACATAAACCAATCAAATATTCAAATTATTAGTATCCCTGAGAGTGAAGAGAAAATGAAAGAATTAGAAAAACTAATTTAAAAATTCCCAAGTATAGCAAGAGATTTCAACATTGAGATATAGGAGGCTCAATGATTTCTAGGCAAATATAAGCAACAAGATATTCTCCATGGCACATTATACTCAGACTGTCTAAACTTATAGATAAAGAGCAAATCCTATAAACAGTAGGAGAAAATCACTTAGCCAGTGCTGATAAAGGAAGCCCATCAGACTAACAGCAGATTTATCAGCAGAAATCTTATATATCAGAAGAGATTAAGAAGATATATTTAAAATTCTAGAAGAAAAAAGAATGCTCATCAAGAATACTACATCCAGCAAAATCACCCTTCTTAAATGAAGGAGTATAAAGGCTTTCCCAGAAAAGCAAATGGTGAGAGAATGTGTTACCACTAGATTGGCCCCACAAGAAATGTTCAAGGGAGTACTGAGCCTGGAAGCAATAATATGGCATTTACCATCATGAAAACACAAGAAATTATAAAACTCACTGGGAAAACAGTCATACAAAGAAGAAAGAGAAAGGACTGAAATGGTACCACTACAGAAATCTGTCAAATCACAACAACAATCAATAAGAGAAAAAAGAAACAATATACAAAACAACCAGAAAACAATGAACAGTAGGACAGGAACAAAGTCTCACATATCAATAATAACCTTGAATGTAAACAAACTATATTCTCCACTTGGAAGCATAGAATGGCTAAACATTTTTTAAAATGTGGTGCAACTTATACACCGTTTAAAAGAAAATCACCTTACAGTAAAGCAGCATATATATATATAGACAGAAAGTATATAAAGTATATATACTTTCTGTCTATATATATATATATATGGACTCTGTGCTCTGTCTTGAGGGATTATAAAGCCAGATTTAAATGGACTTGTGCTCAGTGGTGAGAGCAGAGTGCTCAGGTGAGTTATGGAATCAGCCACACTGAAGTCCTGGCACTGGAGAGGGTAAGACTGGCTTCAGTGGTCACATTCTGGACCACTGCAGCACAAGCCACAGGTGGAGAATATGGTGTCCCTTTCATGCCCCAGTCCAAAGGGGCTTACCCCCAGCCTTGGTAGCAGTAGCCCATGCCTACCTCACACCCAGTTCACATTCCCCTCCCTAACTTCAGGAGGCTCGACCCAACTCAGGGGTAACTCATAATCTTCTCATGTCCTGGTCTCCATCCCTGGAGCACTCACTTTTCCAGCATCAGCATATCTCACTCACTTCTTAACTCAGCTGTGAGAGATCTTCCAGACCCAGCAGTGACAGCCTAAGTTTCTGTAATGCCTCAGCCCTGGTACTACTGCACTCCAGGAGAGTGTACAGTCTCCCAAAGACAGTTTGCAAATGGCACCTTGCTGTAGCTGCTTTACACTTTGTCTGAGGAAACGTGTAAGGTCCAGCATGAATTCCCTCCCTGGAGCAGTTCCATCCTACTGTCTCCCACTCTCCTGGCAGCTCCCTATATTTGTTTCAGGCATTGGGTTCTCCCATGGACAGAACTGCATGATTTTATGGTTGAGATATGGGCTGCCAGAAGTCTCTCACTCACTCATTCCCCATGTTGGGAAGTCACTTCAGGCTTCTGGCCTATTCAAGTCAGGCAGGCTGCCTCTGTCTCTTCCCTTTCCCTGCTTTTGGTGTTTCCTGTCACTTCTCTATGGAATTCCAGCATTCTTTCTTGGATAATGTATTTGAAATATGACTGTCTATGTACCATGTTGGTTCTTGTAAGTGGAAAAGGTGGGAGTGAAATGCTTCTAGTCAACCATCTTGAAACCTAAAGGGAAATAAAATTCTTTACCCAACTTTTTCACAGCATAATTTTGAACATTTTCAACTGCTTTATTTGCTATGTTCTTTGCTATTGGTTTTCTGAGCTTCTGCAGTTTCCTGAAGGGGTCATGCTCCCTTTCCCACATAGTTGTTGGGACATACTGTTTCATTTCCCTGAAAATTCTTTCAGATTCTCCTTTTGCCATCTTTCTATGAATAAAAGCTTCTAGTCCTTCAAGCAATTCTTTACATATCTTCAAAGGTGATTTTTTTTTTCTATTTGTTATAGGAAACAAGATGTTCTTTCCACATGTTTCTTCCATGGTGTTAGGCTATTTCTTGGTGCTTTGCTGCTACAAATATTTCCCACCCTCTTTTGCCACATAATGATCATATTACTTTAGAAAAGGAAAATATAGAGAATATACATACTTGTCTGTCTCACAAATGTTAGGAGGTTTTATTGACTTTATAATTCCTGCCAATTTTTGGGTAGCAAAGTATTCCCAAATCTATTCTTAATTTATAATTTAAAAATCTTCTAGATTGGGCTTCTCCTTTCTCATCACTATAACAAATATGTCTTATACCATGCAGCAGAGACATTGTCAGGAGAAAAAGAGAAATGAGTCCTTGATCCAATATTCAACTCTGATTTAAGAAAATTATCTCCTTGAAAGTCTCATGAAATCTTGACACTTTCCCATACCCACGGGAAAGAACTAGGTGGATCTATATGCTCTTGACACTGTGAAATTAATGGAATCTTTCAATTCTACCAAGTGAATTCTACTATGAATTCATTTATTCATAGATTAAATGAATATCATATTTATATAAATCCCACTTATCAAGGGAAAAAGTGAAAGTTAAGAAATTTTCTAATTTGTTTTCTGGTGGCCCTGTTTAATCAAAAGCATATGAAGGGTGTTTGTTGGCTATAACAGTACTTAAATCTGGAGAAGAAATGGAAAGAAATACTAACTAAAACATATTTGATTCTATGTTATCATCATGTATGTTTATAGCACACATTGATCAGTTAGATTTGCTGTCCTAAGTAGATATTAAAATGAATGAAATCAGTGATGTAACAATGATCCTAGTGAATACAAGGAGTCAGACATCAAAGACTTGAGCCTATAATTGATAATGTACTAAAATGGAGAAGGCTGACCAAATACAGTTGTGTCTGGTAAATTATGGTGCTGGAGTTTCAGAGAGATAAAAATCACTTCCCAGGGTAAATGGAAAATGAGAAAGAAGGAACTGAGAAGTTCTAAACTACCCCAAGAATGGATATACACAGAGCTGTTTCCTATGTTAGGCTAGGTTAGGCTATGCCATGGTAACAAACAGATCCTAAAATATTACTGATGTGACATAGTAAAAGATTGTCATCCACATTATACTACCATATGCATCAGACAGCTCTCTTCAGTAGCTCTCTTTCATGTGATGACTGAGGGACCTAGAATTTTTCTGTATATCATGTGGAACAAATGACTACGACTAAAACCATTAGAAGAGAAGAGAAGAGATGCTTGCAGAACACACAACATACTTTAAAGTAATTTACATCTCCTCTAGCCATATATCATAGACCAAAACTCAGTGAGGTGGCCCAGCCTAACTACAGTAGTGGTTGTTACTTTACCTGTGTGCTCTGGGTTTGTAGACATGGAATCATTATCTCTGCCTCAGTTTTCAAGATTTTGAGGCAACAATGCTGCATTGGCATGTGAAACATGTGTGAAAGCCCCTGAAAAGAATTTATTGTCAAAATAAAGAAAAAATTTATTGATGAAAATATTGGTGAAATATGGAAGCAAAATAAACTAATAGTTGAAGTTCAAAGGCTATATTAGCACTATATGTTCTTAATAGAATTGTGAACTGCTAGAACTAATATGCCAAGCTTCACATAGAGAAGCCTGATATTTTTATTAGTTCAAGAAGTTTTAAATCTTCTTTTATGTAGATAAAAAAGAATAATTTGGGCATATGCTATTAGCATTCCCATATTAACATCTAATGCGTTTTGACCACAGGATTTCCATCTACTATTGTTACCACATTTAAAATCTCTGGTTTGAGATTTTATCCTCAGTAAGAGGATTGGAAATAGTCTCTAAGGTCACTCATATTTCTGCCATTCGCTGATTCAATGTTTTCTTCCTCTTTTGTGTGTATGTGTGGGTCGGGGCATTTAATGGTAGATTTGATATAAACTTTGTAACTGACGGGAGAGTTTTTCTTTGGGAAGAAAATTGTTCAGGCTAAAAATGACTGTTTTCCAATCCAATGTACATTGTTCACCAGAATTGAATTTTTAAGAATTCTATTTGCCATCTGTTATTTCCTTTGCTCCAATGATTACATATACATTTTTTATTTTATTGAAATGCCAATTACATTTTTCTTGAGTAACTTTTTCGAAAGACAAAACTCACATTCTGAGAGTTCTAAAACCCTACTTACTATAGTTTTTATTGCTTTTCTTTCTTGAAATGTTATTAATCTCTTGGGTTTAGAGCTTGTTAAAACTGGCATTTTGCAAAAGTACAAAATCAAAGGATATTATTCTATAAAGTATTTGGGCATATTTTTTACTAAAGTTTAATCTAGCTTGTAGATACGACTTTTAGAATGTGTGTTCTCTGTTATTAGTTGTTCTGTGAACAGACATACATGGTGGGATCTGGTTCTGTGTTTTATTATTTCTGTGACCTCTTAAATAAGTTACTTACTTTTCTATGCATTCCTTTTCTCTTCTTCAAAGTATTAATGATAATCATTAATGTTTTAATTTTATTCCTTCAGCAATTAATAGAACCATCATTATTTAATCTTATTTGTTAATTCCTCCCCCCACCCCACCCCCAAATATCTTTTCATGGAAACGGAAACAAGGCAATTTTCTTCCATTATATCGTTAAACTTAGCCTAGCTTTCAAGGGCAGGGTATGAGGACACAAGTTTTCTGTCACTACCTAGAATGAGTATTAAGCATTACCATTCTCTTAAAGATCTACTTATAATGATATCTGGGTTTAATTGTGTGCTTTGTTTATGAATCACTGCTTAACACAGCACCAGGCACATGAGTGCTTTGTATCTAAATGCTGAATAAACCAGGATATTTTTGCAATGAAATTATAGGCCCCTACTAACAAAGAAGTCATAATACCTAAGAACTTAGTTTGAAATTTTTCTAGGACACAAAATCATATTACTTGAACATTCATTGTATAAATTTTTAAATTCGGCAGTTTTGTAACCATAGCACATCCATCTAGGAAGCAAACAATCAACTTCAACATTGATACACTCCAACAGAGTCTCATTTAAATAAAGAAAAACGGTGAAAATTATTTACTTCAGGTAAGCAAAAGACACCTAGAGCTAAAAACAAAATATTTTCTCTAAAACATCAAACAGATTCTGTCTGCTATATGGAAGATACTTAGAAATTATGACAAGAGAAATTCTCTCTTAGAAATAGCAATAGCCATTAGAAGGGGTGGACATTTGTTTACAATTGAACCTAAGCATTGAATAGGTTATATTCTTTTTATTTAAACAAAATGCACTTCATAAATGAATGTTTAGCCTTTAAGCTACTATGTAATCTTTACCTTTGTTTGTCTGCTGAGAAAACCTTTGTAACTCAGTTTTCAATAAATAATAAATATTTCTGAAAACAGGATTCACTTAGAGTTAATGAAACCTAAATGTAATGAGTTTATTTTGCCCCTGTTAAGTTAGAGGCATATCTATGTGTGCTACTTTAATCTTTATGTGAATGATTTTATTACTTTGCCCATTTTCTTAAAGAAATGACGATTTCTGTGTAAACCTTAGGAATCAGAAAACCCACAAAATGCATACCTTAGTCCTATTTTGTTATGATAGTTTCAAATAGATAGATCTTTGGAAAGCCTCAAAGAGTAGAGTTCTTGATTCTCATTTTATGCTTGTGTACTATGGTACACTTTTATACTTGTGTACTATGGTACACAAGTATAAAATCTGTGAGCATAGTTTTTCTCTACTTAAATCAAAGTGGGGAAAAAGCAAGGACTTTGAATGGAAATGGTAGCTCCAGCAGTGGGTGCTTACAACTTCAGAAAAACACTGAGGTCTGCGATGCAAAGCATGGGAGACATTGGAGGCTATTTTTGGCAGTCTCAGTAGTAGCTATATTCCAACGACATAGTGGTCACTTGAGATGAGAGATTAATAGGTGGTAATAAAACTTAGATCCCAGAAAACTCCCTTAAAAAGCCCTCTGCATTCCTTACTTGAACGAACTCTCAGGACTGAGGCCTTAGCTCACATAACTCTTAAATGGTTACCTTGCAGTAAACTTTTCATATCCTCTCCCATAGTTGGTGAGTTGTGCAATATTTGAAGTGTATGTGGTCAAGGCAGTGCTCTTTCATCAGGTCCATGCTGGCCCATATTTTTAGTATTCTTGGCACTAGAGCTATTAATAAAATGGCAGCTATGTAGAATAAAATAATAGTAATGCTGATGTATTTTATATTTTGATGCCTTCATTGAAGCCATCTTTTCATCACCTTGCAACTCTACAAATCAGTGTCACCTCCACCCCACTAGCACCCCAAATGAATGTACTTGGCTCAAAGAAACAATCCATTTTCTCCTCCTTACACTCTGGTCAGAATCAGAAGTATGAAGTTACTCTACCATTTGGTGGTGGTGTTTCAAAAAGTAAACCTGTAGGAACTACATTTTGAAAAGGTTGAGTAAAATAGTACGCAGGTGGTCCTTGAGTCTCTGTTTGTGACTTTTTTGGGTATCTTTTTCTGTAAGAACTGAGAGATTTTAATAGATAATAGGGAATTAAATAGAATCACCATCTAATAAGCATGATGTGTGCTGTCACTGTTAATTCAAACATAATGAACAATGACTAAATAATGTTGCATAGAGAGGTCTGCCATATGCTCATTCTGGATGATTATGGCAGGATGTTTCCTTAAATATGGATGCTATGAGGTAGCCAACAGCACTCCAAATAATCAGATTTTCTGCTGCTCTCAGACTCTCGTAGGGATTTTAACATTTTCAGTTAGTTGAATCATAATGAAATCAGATACTAAAGGGTTTTATAGATGTGTATGCAGTGGAAGAAAAGTAAGGAGTGGGGAGATGAGGAGAGAAGGAGGGGAAGACAAGAGAGGGAAGAAAATGAAATTCTAATGCTATTTTCCTTATACCATGAGAAGCACCTTCTGAATTACAAACAGTCTGTTTTCCACACCTTCTCCCATCTAAACATATATTAAATTCTGCTCTATATAAAGCTGGAATACTAATGGCACATAGTATATTTAAGTGGACATTTCTCTCTGTATAACATTCTAATATGTAATTAAAGCCAAATTACAATGTGTTCTGATATGTTAGTAAAGCCAAATTGATCCTTCAGCTTTATTCCACAAAATTAATTGATGGATTTAGTACACTCATTGACTAGATACAATTTAGTCTGAACAAACTGAAGGACTGCAAAATTAGTTCTAGTTTAATCGAAAGGGCTAGGTGTCTCACCCCAGGGAGGATACAAGGGAAAGTCCTTTTTTAAGAAAAGGACTTTAGACTTCAGAAACTCATAGAGTCTGAAACAAGTCTAATTTTCTTTCTAAAGGACTTTAGACTTACTAGGATATCACCTTTATTACTTAAACCCTTGAATAAAAATCTAAAGATCTCTGAAACTTGCTTCCTCATTTATATTGTGGGAATATGGTATGGATTATGAGATTATATAAATTTAAGCACTTTATGAACTATAAAATGCTATAGAGTTCTTCTACTCAAAGTGCGATCTGTGGACCAGCAGCATTGGCATTACCTGGGAGCTTGTGAGGAATGCAGAATCTGGCTCAAGACCAGATCCACTAAATCAGAATTTGAATTTCAGCAAGATCGTCAGGTAATTCATATGCATATTAAACCCTGACCGTTACTTTACTATGTGTGTATTAACTTTGAGTGTATTGTTATATATTATATAAATCTTTGAATAACCTAAACTATTTATTAGACATGATCTTTAGAGAAATGAGATTACGGCAAACTAGCGTCCTCCAAAAAGTCTGAACCAAGAAAAAACCATGGAAACCCCACCCCCAAATAAACAAAATCCAGAAAGAATACACATATATCTCTTCAATGTATCTCCTTGGATACATAAACAGTAAGTCCAAACACATTAACCTTTTATTTTAACCTTTGTATGGCGTCAGTATTATTAATTGGCATGATGACCTTGAAAGTTCACAGTGATCCAAAAGTCTGAGTTATATTACTATTATAATGGTAAAGAAGAAAATGGATTTATAGGTTTTTAAAAGATTTTCATCCATAAGAGTTGAAACACATTCTTTCATTATAAAATGAATGTTCTTATATAATCAGAAGGTTTAAACCCTAATCCTCGAACATTCTGGTAATTCAAGCCCTTTACTGCACTTTCTTTTTGTTGCAAAAGTAACAGCATCAGTAGCACTCTCTTGTACTGGTAGAGTATGGTTGAAGTATCATGGAAAATTTCAACATAGATGCTGACATTTTTATTCTTTTTCCAAAGGAGACTTTGTTAACTGAAAGGAAAGGAAACGAAATGGGAGAAAATGCTCTTTGCTTAAATTTTTAATCATGACAAGTTTGGGGAAAATATAACCTGTTTATTTCACATATCACTTTGATACTTCTTTTGAACTGAAACTATAGTAGGTTTCATGAAGTGCAGTGCATGTGTAGCAACAATAATGCACAATCTGAAATAAGGTTTGAATGTAACCTGGTTAAAAAACAAGTAGCAAAACTTGTCATTTTTAATCACTGATTTAGATAAACAGTTTTTTAAATCCAGGACTGAAACCCAAGTGTGGCTCACATTTAATCTATAAAATGTGAGGTAAATTAGAGGCTTGCTGACCATTAAATTTATTTTAAGAGAAAAGATACACACACTGCAAATGCCTCGAAATCTGAAATAAGTGGCTTAATGATATCTGCAGTATCACTGAAGATTTCTGAGTTTGTTCTGAGTTTTGACTACCCTACTACTTTTCTATACATGGAGTAGCTGATTCTCGCCTCTATTTCTTTCTCAAACATTCTGCTGTTCCTAATGGCAATTAGGAATTATTTCAGTTGCAAGTAACAGAACAGGGACTTAAACAAAAGGTCATTTAATTATCTGACAAAACATGTGTCCCAAGGTGGGCAGTTTGGTTGGTAAATTCTCAGTGATGTCACCAAGGACCCAGGCTCTTTCTAACTCTTCATTTAGCAATTCTTGGTGTCTTTGAGTCCTCTTCTGTTAGCTGTTAAATGGTTGTCCCAATTCTTAGTGCCATATCTTCACAATAAGACTCCTAGCTGAAAAGACGTTGAGTAAGTGGCAGAGATTACTCACTTTACTATGTCTGTTTTTATCAGGGAGGTACGTCTTTTTCAGAAACCACCCTATAGAATTTCATTATGTCTCTTTGTCCCCCAACTGGTCATTGCTACTTTTAGCAAGGACTTAGCTTTTTACAATTCTCAATTATGGGAGACAGGCAAGAAAAACATGATTTAGAAATGGCTTATGGGCACGTCACTGAAAATATCTGACACTATTTTAGGGGGCAATTTAATTAGCCTAATTTAGAAGTTTTCTAGATATCATCTACTTTTAAGTGTGTTCTGTATCATTACATCAATCTCTAAAGTGCATATGAATCACTTGATATTGCTGAAAGATTATATGACACAGTAGAACTAAGGTGGGGCCTGAGAATTTTCATTTTATAGCTAACAGAAGAAGCCATTTTATAGCTAACAGAAGAAGCTCTTGGGTAATGCCAAAGCCGCTCAGTGAGAACCACACTTTGATTGTCTGTTCTATCATATTTAAAAAAATTTTAGTTTCAGTATAATTGTGCCTACCCACAGTCTCGTCATTTAATTTCTTTCTCCTGTCATTTTCTGTATTGAGCTGTATTTTTCTTTGTCATTTTTTTTCGCTTGTCCTCAGTCACTTTTAATGGGACAATGGATGTGAAGTGCTTAGCACACATAAATATTAGCTACAAATTCCTTTAATCTTCTCTTTTTCTACTCTTGCTTAATTTATGAAAGATTGTTTACTTTCTCCCTTTCCTCTTTTAAAATTCCATTTATGGCTGGACATGGTGGTTCATGCCTGTAATACCAGAACTTTGGGAGGCCGAGGCAGGGGGATCACTTGAGGCCAGGAGTTTGAGACCAGCCTGGCCCAACATGGCGAAACCCTATCTCTACTAAAAATACAAAAATTAGCCAGATGTGGTGGCAAGCCTCTAGTCCCAGCTACCAGGGAGGCTGAGGCACAAGACTCACCTGAGCTCAGGAAGCAGAGGTTGCAGCGAGCTGAGATCACATCACTGCACTCTGCTCTGGGCAACAGAGTGAGACTCCATCTCAAAATAAATAAAATAAAATAAAATAAAATTACATTTGTAAGAGAAAACGTAACTATCCAAAGTAATAAAAGTAAGTTTAGTGGCAGTGATAGTCTCATGTCAAAGAAAAGACAAATTTCATATTATGTAAAAACAAATAGTAATAGAGAATAATTTGCTGGCTATCTCTAACACTGATAGAAAGGCTGAGCATATGTTCAATGAATTGTCACAGAATTCCTTGTCCAGATGGACACTTCTTTCTCAAATTAAACTTGTTATTCCTTAACTACAGCAGTCACAGGAAATAAAACACTATCTCTCAGGCAATATTATTGTTTTCTTGTTTTGTTTAATTATAAGTATAAACTAGAATTACTTACAACTGTTTGCAAGATTTCAGTTACATTGAAGGCTAAGCAGAGTTTTAGGAATCAACAAGGCATCATTTACACTCATGATTTCATTGGAAAATACATTTTGACTCTAGTCAGCCAGTTTACACGTAAACATTTAAGTATGTTAACTTATTCCTAAAAGATAGCTTCTAGCCTGCAAGCGGTGATGTCCAATAGAGCTTCCTGCAACGATGGCTATATGTTATCCACACTGTCCCATGGGGCAGCCACTGGTCACATGTGACACATAGCTAGACTAACTAAAAATAAACGGATTTCTAGAATTTATCTCAGTTACTGCACATTTAAATTTTTTTAATTGCATTTTAGGTTTTGGGGTACATGTGAAGAACATGCAAGATTGTTGCATAGGTACATACATGCAGTGTGATTTGCTGCCTTCCTCCACATCACCTATATCTGGCTTTTCTCCCCATGGTGTCTCTCCCCAACTCCCCACCCCCTACTGTTCCTCCCCTATTTCCCCCGACAGACCCCAGTGTGTGATGCTCCCCTCCCTGTGTCCATGTGTTCTCATTGTTCAACACCCACCTATGAGTGAGAACATGCAGTATTTGATTTTCTGTTCTTGCGTCAGTTTGCTGAGAATGATAGTTTCCAGGTTCATCCATGTCTAAGAAACAGTCATTAGAGTGAATCAGCAACCAACAGAATGGGAAAAAATTTTCACAGTCTACCCATCTGACAAAGAGCTAATATCCAGAATCTACAAAGAACTAAGATTTACAAGAAAAAAACAAATAAGCCCATTCAAAAGTGGGCGAAGGATATGAACAGACACTTTACAGAAGAAGACATGCACATTTAAATTTAAAGAGATGTTTGTGACTGGTGACTGTCATATCAGACAGACAACTCCAGCAGCACTGAAAGGTTGTGGATTTCATGTGTTTTGACCATTGTAACTGATTGTTTCTGGAGGTTAACACCTCCTTCTTGTATACATTTCTTTCTAAGAGTCCACTTAGCTTTTTATAAACAAGACTGTGAGATATAAATGGGGTTGACCTCACTAATTATAGATTTATATATAGTAAAAATGCGTAATGAATATTTTGACTACTGGAGGATACAGCTTTGATGGAAATTCTTGTGACAGGATAGAGCAAAAAAAAATATAGGAGCTAGTAATAATATTTGAACAATAATTCTCTTTTCTAGGTTGAAGTATTCATTGAACTTTATAGTTTTATGTCCATCTGAGTGTAAATTATTCCATTTCCATTAATATGTCATCATCTAATTAGTGTCCATAACATAAATTATCAACATGACTTTTTATTAGCATCATTAATTCACTCATTTATTATGCATACTACCGACTTTCAAAAGACACAGGAGCTTATTCATTCATGTCATCACTTGGCTTTGCTTGAATCAGTTCCAGTTCTTTTTGAAAGTTGCTGTAGTATTTGTCAGGATATTTGTAACACACCTTGAATACAGCTTTTTATAGAATAAAAAACACTCAGCTGTAAACCTCACAGTCTTTATATTTTATTATACCTGTCCTCATCTTATTACTCTTAGTCTCAGTTTTTATTTGATGAGTTTTTTTCAAGTACTTACATTTTGTTAATCTCTTAGAAAGCTTAAAAAGCTACCTTAAATTCTAGTAAATATATTTATTTAAGATAGGGTAAAAATCCACCATTAAAAGTAAATAAATATATTGAGATAAATACTTATTAGAGTTTGTTGGAATCAACATGTATATACTTATATTTATATATTATACACATATTTGTACATATATATTTATAACCCTTTGGAATTAGTTTTGGACCTGTATATCCAAAATGATGCATGATACATAAATGAACATTTGACCTAGCCATTCTACGTCTTGATATTTTTCCTAAGGCAGTAATCAAATGATATAGAAAAATATGTAAAAGCATGTGCATTATATTTTTATTTTTAACAAGTATATATAAAACTTTTAAACTAACATAAATGTGCACCAATAACATATTGAAGTTGTAAATTATACATGTAAACTTGAATATTAGGTATTATTAAATGATCACATATATATTTGTTGACACCGAGAGATGGTGATATATAAAGAAAATTGGATTACAAAATAGTAGTATGTATAAAAAAATCTTGTTTGGTTTAAAAGAGTGTGAATATTTATATTTTCATTAAATCATATGGCTATATTTTAAGGGTGGTTATCCTTGTGTGGTAGGGTTAAGAATGAATGATTTTAAATTTCTTTGTTATTTTTCCCCTTAAGTGTTAACAATGTCGATAAACAAGCATGATTATCAAGTGGTATATTATTTTCTTCTTTTTTGTTTTTTGAGCCAGGCTGGAGTACAGTGCTGCGATCTCAGGTCACTGCAACTTCCGCCTCCCGGGTTCAAGCAATTCTACTGGCTCAGTCTCCCAAGTAGCTGGGATTACAGTTACCTGCCACCATGCCCAGCTAATTTTTTGTATTTTTATTAGAGATGGGGTTTCACTATGTTGGTCAGGCTGGTCTCGAACTCCTGACCTTAGGTGATCTACCGCCTTGGCCTCCCAAAGTGCTGGGATTACAGGCGTGAGCCACCATGCCCACCCAGCTGGTGTATTTTCTTACAGCCACACCAATGGTTAAAATATGGAGCCATTTCCTTATTGTTTGAAAAATAGCCAATATCCTGAGTCCCTCAGCAAGCATGACCCTGTATCTGCTACTCTGGCCACCTAGACCCCTCCTCCCAGACCGCCTACATCCCAGCTTGTGATTTTGTCTCTTAAATCATGACTGTATGGTTTATACACTAATTCAAATTCTAAATAATGGCTGTACATAATCAAAATAGTTACAGTTTTGGAAAGAGTGTCTTCCAAATTAATAAAACATTTAAAAAGGTTTGTGTTATGTTGTATTTAATTCGAAGTAATAGGGACTGTGTCAAACAAGGATATTTATTAGTACTATAACTGGAAGTTGAGTTGGGTGATTGGACTTGGTTATTGTTAGCAACTTAATGATACGTTCAAAGATAGAGAATATCCTATCCTGCTTCTCTGCCATCATAATGCTGGCTTCGCTCATGGTTCCAAGGTGGCTGCCAGTGGCTTTGAAGGGTAGTTATTTTCTTATATTTTTCCAGTAGGAAAAGTGGGAGAAAATTCCTCTTTCCCATATATGATATGTGACTAAGTGTCCTGCCTAGGATATTATCAGTTGAATTCCTGGACTTACTGCCTGAAACTAATCAAGATCTAGCTGTTGTCTGGGTATGGGTCTCCATTCTCTGAATCATTGGGCACTGTAGTGGATACCTGAAAAAACAGAGTTTCACACTGTGAAGAAAAAAAGCGTGGGGTAAATGCTGTGTAGGCAAACAGTGGTGTCCATTTCAGCTACTTACTGATTTGGTTGTCCAGACATTTCACTCTGGTGGAAACTATTATTTCTTTACAGTGTACACATGCACACAGTCTAAAGCAAATAACACCATTATATAAAAGTGAATGGATTGTAGCACTTAAGATCAATGTTACTACTTTATTTCAATAAATAAATATTATAATCAGTTGAAATGTATTCATTTGACTTATAAATCACATTTACTACTGCAAGCCTAGGATTATGATGCCAGTGGGATTACACACATTACATATACACACAGTCAAAACTGACCTTGAGAAAAGCATTTGTGTGCAAGCAGCATATTTATGAAGTACAAGAATCAGTAATAGGGGAATGGGAAATAATTATGGCAAAGAAAAGGCAACCAAAGTGAGTTATTAAGCATGTCACTGTTATAGGCATTGGAGTAAGGAAACTTGCAGAAATTACACAATATACAGTGTCTCTGAATTATCCCACTTGAGTGAGGGAGCTGGGGAATTTATACACCAACTTCCATCATTTATTTGTTGAGGGCTTGCTCTCAGGGGTTTTAATTCTCCATCACTTCTCATTTGGTACGCATACAAGCAGAGGAAGCTTCTGAGATTCTACAGGGAGAACTCTTGGCACAGAGATACAGATTCTGACAGAAGTCATAAGAGCACCATGACTTGATGGGATCTGAGCAATATGGATGTGACTTTGACAGTGTTCGTTACATTCACATGCATGCATATATTCATATGATATATCTATTTGTGAGATTACATATGTATATGTATGACAGTTATGGTTACTATTATATTTTCAATACACAGATGAGGAAACCGAGGCACAAAGACATTAACCTGTTCATGATTGTAGTTAGTGATTGGCACAATGGGAATTTAACTTCAGGTAGCTGATGCCTGGTCCTATGCCTCTTAATTACACTATTGGAATCAGGATACATATTTTTTTCCCCTCAGTGGAACTGTTTTACAGCATTAGATTATTGTAAAGGGCCTTTTTACCACTGTTTTCACTTTCCTGCATGTCACCCTAGGCCATGGGGCAAATGTCACAGTGCCCTCTGGGATAGGTTATCCTGTACAGAATCCAGGCCTTTTATGGCCAGTGTTTACATTGAATTAGAATTTTCATTAATTAATAACTTTTTAAGTACAGCATGTCTTTGAGCTAATGTAATCAGAAAATTAATTTCAAATGATTGTGGCACTGTGTCACTGAGGCCACAGAGTCCTAACAAAGGTTAGGAAATGCAGACGGTGACTCTCAGCATGAGTTTTCTTGCACAGCAAACATGTAAAAATTTAGAAACCCAGTCAAGCACATATTGTTTATTTCTGCTTTAATATATATTCTCCGATAAACAAGCCAGGTGCCTTGGAGCATCTGCTTTATTTTACTGTTACACATTTTTTATTTGACACTTCAATATTGCCTTTGTATTGTTGTCTAATACACTTCATTATCTTAAAGTACATTATTTCCTGAGTTTGACAGCACATTTAGCATTGTACAATATGTAAGAAGGGAAAGCCCCATTCTGAGCACCGGTGGTTGTCATCTTTCAGCTCCATTTGGTGTGCTGAGAGTAATTACCACTAAATGGAAGTGTACGTGGATGGGTCTGAGAAATGGGTGGGCTGAAAATGGAAGTTGAGGGAGCCCACCTGTGTCTTGTCTTAATAGCTCTTTCACCAATGTTCTCTTTGAATAACATAGAAGTCCAGTGAAGATCTCCTCCCCATTCTTCTCCTCTTTCTCCTCATCATAATCTTGATTATTTCTACATTGTAGAGGGATTGATTAAGAGAGTGGGTTTTGTACTCATACTCCATGTGCTCAAGCCCCAACTGCTTCATGTATTTATTTACCTTACTTTTATATTAAGATTATGTGCTGGATGGAGCTGGCTTGCACCAGCTTGCAAGAATTGATTTTGTGAATCTCTTCCAAGTTCATGTTCAGTCATGTCATGTTGGTAGCTTCAAATACTTGTATATACATCACTAGCTAGGTCAAGATGTGCAGTATTACTCTAAAAATGTGTTCTCGTGACCCTCCTTGGCCTAAACTATTCCCATATGAGGTCATCCCTATTTTGACTTCTGTAAATATCAGTTAATTTATCATTTGTTGAAATTTGTGTAAGGAAACATCAGCATGTCTTCTTTTGAACATGATTTCTTTCGTTCAAGAACATGTCAGTGAGAGTCATGCATGTTTCTATATGTAACTGTGCTTAACTCCTTTTTTGTTTTTGGTATAAAGTGTGCTTCTCAGTATGTTATATGATAGTCCATAACCACGTGTGACTGTTGAGTTCTTGAAGTATAGCTAGTGAAACCGAGGAACTAAATTTTTAACCAAGGAACTAAATTTCATAGCACATATATGCTCCAAGTGTAATATACACATTAGATTTTGAAAAGAGTATGTAAAATATCTTCATTTTTTTTATATGATCACTTGCCAGAATTATACAACTGATAATTTTTTGATTTATTGTGTTAACTAAAATATATTACTGAAAGTGGTTTCACCATGTATTAACTTGGGCTGTATAACAAATTACGACAAACTTGATGGCTTAGAACAACAGGAATCTATTCTCTCATTTTTCTGGAGACCATACAGCTGAAATCAAGATGTCAGCAGGCTTAGTTCCTTCTGGAAGTTCTGAGGGAGGAGATTTTGCATGCTTCACTCCTAGCTTCAGGTGGTTGTTGCAATTCTCAACATTGCTTGATTTGTAGATGCATCACTCCTGTTTCTGCCCACATCTTCACATGGTCTTCTGTGTCTTTTCCTTTTCTATCCCTTACAAAGAGACTTTTTATTGGATTTCAGGTCCACCATCATCTAGGATAATCTCATCTTGAGATCCTCAACTGTGTACCAAACACACATTCCAAATAAAATCCTATTCCAAGGTTTTCTATGTACAACTTTTGGGAGGGGCATTTTTCAATATACTACACACCTACTTTTTTCTTTGTTTTTTACTTTATTTAATGTGACTACTAGAAAGTTTAATATTACCTATGTGGCTTCCATTGTATTTCTATTAAACAGTGCTGCTATATGGTATCCCATCATATGAGTATATGTTAATGTACCTTTTCATCAGTTTGAGATTATTTTTAGCTGTCATGTCTTCAAATACTCTCTCTCCTCATTTCATCTAGGGCTGCAAGCACATTTGTGGTAAAACCTTTTTCTGTCTTATGTGTTTCCTTTATTCTTAAATTTCCAGGCCAGGTTGGTGGCTCTCACACCTGTAATCCCAATACTTTGGGAGGCCAAGGCAGGCAGATTACTTGAGATCAGGAGTTTGAGACCAGCCTGGCCAATATGGTAAAATCCTATCTCCACTACAAATACAAAAATTAGCCAGGCATGGTGGTACACACCTGTAACCCCAGCCACTGGGGAGGCTGAGGCAGGAGAATCATTTGAACCTGAGTGGCAGAGGTTGCAGTGAGCCGAGATCATGCCACTGCACTCTAGCATGGGTGACAGAGCGAGACTCACTCTCAAAAAACAAAAAAATTAAATTTCCATCCTTTTTCCCTCTGATCCATCATCCAGTTTAATAAGGCTCTCTTCTATTGTGTCCAATCTGCAGCCAAACTCAGTCACTGATTTCTTAATTTCAGTGATTTTAGTTTTCATGTTTAGAATTTCTGTTTGTTTTTTATTCACAGATTCCAGTTCTCTAGTAAAAAATTTTTACTTTGCTGTTGATTTTCTTGACATGTTAATCAGTTATTTTGGTGTTCATATCTGAATCTGTTGTCTTTTTATTTTTCCTTTGGTCTTGCTTTTGTAATACTTGGTGATGGTTTATTAAATATTTAGCACATGTTTGAAACACTGTAGAGGCTCAGGATGACAATAGCCTCCTGAGAGGGTAATTTGTTAGGTGGCAGAGGAACATCACCTCAACCCAGCTGGAAGCTGAGCTAACCCAAGGCTGGGCTGCACTTTTTATACATTTCAGTCTGCTTTTGCTTTAAACCCTCCAATGTTTTAGCTCTTCAGATATTCTACCTGAGAACCTGAGGTGTTACTAGAGCCTTTTCCCTATGGCATTTAAAAAATTTCATTTTTATCTTACCAGCAGCAAATGACTATTAATAACTCCTCTGTGCTACTAGCCAGTTCCTTTCTACTAGATTCTTAGCATTTTGTCTAACACCACCTTCGTAAATACCTCAAAGAGGAAACTTGTGCTGAGGGCTGGAATCAGTTCTGTTTAGACACTTAGCCCCTCAACTTCTCTCAAATTTGGCAGCTCCAAATGCAGTTTCTGTATCAGCAGTTACATGAGATTGTCAAAACCTCTGCTGGCTTCTCTGCCATTTAGGTGCATCTGCCAGGCTTGTTAGCTTCTCATTTTGTACCAAGAATTGGAGCATGATCCAACGGAGAAGCAATGTATAGAAAGTTGGGCTCGACTTGAGGATTGCCTTTTCCATTATCTTTGCCTCTGTGATCCTGGCTTCCTTGGCAGGTCCTGATGGCAGGTCCTACAACCCAAGAACAGATGTTTCAGTTTGTTATCTGTCTTTTCTAGTTCTCACTGAGAGCTTTGTCTTTACTCTACTTCATCAGAAGAGAAAGTTACAGGTTAGCGTTTTAACCAGAACTCAGAGAGATGGCAGAGTTTTATTAAAATTTGATTTCAGTCACAAGCATCACATCCTATTCTTTCCCTCACTGAAACTCCTAAATTATATGCTTTGAAGTATAAATAGGAAGCTCCTCTCCTGCCCTGAGTCATCAACCCGATGACTATCGTGAGAGTTCAGTGTCATGTATAATGGAAACAAGTCTCCCATGCAAGCTTAACTAGAAACTAGAATTGTGTTCTTGGGTAATTCATGCCACTTTGCTTGACTCTGGGATGTCTTCCTTTATACATTGGGTTCACTTTCTAATTGGCTCTGCTTACTCAGGTTGTGCTTTAAAGCCCTGAGCCTGGCTGACTCTTTTATGTCTAATCTCCAAACTGGCCTAATTCCTTGCCACAAATTTCAGTTTTATTCTCTAATGTTATCTTACCATCCCTAAATCTTCTCAACTTTTGCCATGCTAACAGGCCAGATTAGGCTATATGTCTTTAACTTACCACAAGATTCTCCCAATACTGCTCTACTAAGTGGCGTTGGATGGATTCGAGTTCTGACTTTGGGCAGAACTATCTTGTTCTACTACATCTCGATTTGTGCCAATAAAGGCAGCTTTTGAGAGCTGCATTTCATACTCTGGTACAGGAGACAAATAAGTTTTCATCTTAGTCTTAGTGCAAATTCATTAGAGATGGACTCCTTGTTTGTTGAAAGAATGTTATAGCAGATGGATCATAGGTATCTCAAATATGGAAGGGGCGATACAGATTGTACTTGTGAAAGTTTGGATGAGAAATGTTCCTTTTAGATTTCATCTGAGGAAAGGACAAAGAAGAGAGTTACATCAAGTATCTGTTATATATTAGGTGTTTCTCTCTTTTTATTTTTTATTTTTTGAGATGAAGTCTCATTCCGTAACCCAGGCTGGAGTCCAATGGCACAGTCTTGGCTCACTGCAACCTCTGCCTCCTGGGTTCAAAAGATTCTCATGCCTCAGCCTCCTGAGTAACTAGGACTATACACATGCACCACCATGCCTATAGTGGTAATTTTTGTGTTTTTAGTGGAGACAGGGGTTCACCATGTTGCCCAGGGTGATCTCGAACTCCTGGACCCAAGCAATCTCCACTCCTTGGCCACCCAAAGTGCTGGGATTACAGGTATGAGCCATCACACCTGGCCATTCTTCGATGTTTTCTTTATGCTTTATCCCATAGTTGTCAGGTAATATCCAAGGATCTTTGATGTCTTAGCAGAAGAAGAATCTAATTAGCAAATGCTCTCCTTGGCATGGAACACAAAACAGTTTCATAGCAAATGAGTATTTATATTACTATAGTCAACTTACATAAATGCCTACTGATATT
The DNA here is from genome assembly GCA_004027715.1 of Plecturocebus donacophilus. Taxonomy (NCBI): domain Eukaryota; kingdom Metazoa; phylum Chordata; class Mammalia; order Primates; family Pitheciidae; genus Plecturocebus; species Plecturocebus donacophilus. Next base: position 51,979 of record PVKP010009322.1, read on the forward strand.
CATAGTCATGCAAAAATGCTTTTTATATCAATGCTAAATTTATTGAGGTATAATTTAAACATAGTGTATACACAGAAACTAAGTGTGAAAGTTGATCAATTTTGGCAAATGAATATACCCATGTTACCCATTCTCTGGCAAGATGAAGACTATTGCCATCATCCCAGAGAGTTTCCTCGTGGCCTTTCCAGTCAAGTCTCCCCAACCCAGAAACAAATACTAATCTTATTTCTATCATAATAGTTTTGTCTGGTGTAGAATTTTATATAAATAGGATTTTATAACATATACTATTTTATTTCTGTGGTCTTTTTCTCAGAAAAATGTTGAGACTCATTCACGATGTTATATATATGTATACACACACACACATCAGTAGTTTGTTATTATTACTAAGCAGTGTTCTGTATTATGAATATACTGCTAATTACCTATTTTCCTGTTAATGAACATTTGAGCTTTTCATATTTGGGCTATTAGAAATAAATCTTCTGTAGAGATTTGTATATGAAGCTTTCTTTTGTCAACATAGGTTCTCATTTATCTTGAATAAACACCTGTAAATGAGATTTCTGCATTATAGAATAGATGTCTATTTAACTTTCAAAGAAATGTCTCTACTAATGATACTCTATATCTTAAGGTCTATTTTGTCTGCTATTCATATAGATTATTCCTATATCGATGTATATATTTTCCCTTCCTTTTATATCAAAACCTATCTGTATCTTTAAAGGATATTTCTTATAAACAAGACATATAGTGGATCTTTCAATATACTCTGACAATCTTTTCTTTTTAACTGGAGTATTTAGTTCCACCCAATCCAATGTAGCCATTAGTATATTTGGATTTAAGGCTACTATTTTGGTATCTGAATTTTACTTGTCCCGCCTGTTCTGTATTTCCAGAGATGAATCAAGTAACTTTTAGAATTCTCTTTTATCTCCTCGTTTGACCTTTTGGTTGGTTATACACTCTGCCATTTTTTTTTCTTAGTGGATGCTCAATTCAGAGTCAGCAAACTACATCCTGCAGGCCAAATCCAGCCATAGTTCTTCATATACAGTTTCATTGGAACACAGTTATGCCTATATTTGCAGATTATATGTGGTTTTTGCACTACAGTGGTACAGTTGAGTAGCTGTGACAAAGACTAAACAGCCCGTAAAGTCTAAAATATTTACTAATTATCTCTTTACAGAAAAAGTGTGTGAGCCCCTGCTCTAGAGATTAAAATATATGCGTTATTCACTTTCCACAGTTGACCTCAGAAAATATCCCACTACTCCACAAACAATATATGAACCTTACAATAATATATTTCTAATTGCCACATTCCTGCACTTTGCGTTCCTTAGTCACATATTGTACCTCTAAATATGCTATAAACCCCACGGGACATTTTTGGTTGTTATTGTTTTGTTTTTTGAGACTGTCTCACTGTCAATCACACTGGAGTGCAATGGCTTAATCTCTGTTCACTGCAACCTCTGGCTCCCAGGTTCAAGTGATTCTTGTGCCTCAGCCTCCCCACTATCTGGGATTACAAACATGTGCCACCACACACAGCTAATATGTATATTTTTAGTAGTGACATTGTTTCACCATGTTGGCCAGACTGGTCTCGAGCTCTTGGCCTCAAGTGGTCTGCCCACCTTGGCCTCCCAAAGTGCTAAGATTACAAGCATAAGCTGTCATACCTAGTCCCACAGTCATTTTTAACAATTCTACTTTAAATAACCTGAATTTCACTTTAAATACTCTTTTAAAAAGTCTTAATCTTGTGAAGGAGATCTGCTGGAGATGAATTCTTTCAGGTTTTGTCTGTCTGAAAATATCTTTATTTCTCTCTCATTTTTAAAGATATTTTCACTGGGTATAAAGTTACAGCTTGACAGTTTTTTTCTTTTAGTACTTTAAAAATATCTTCTTATTAGCTTCTTGCCCCTAGAGTTTCTGATGAAAAATCAACCATGAATTGTATCAGTGTTTCCTGTATGTTGTCTGTGTGTTCTTTGACTGCCTTCTAGATTTTCCTTAATTTTGGTTTTCATCTGAGTATGTTTTGCCTTCATATGATTTACTTCATATTTATCCTTCCTGAGATTAACTAAGCTGCTAGGACCTGTGAGTTGACCTCTTTTATTATTGGTGGAAAATTCTTGATTATCTTTTCTTAAGATATTTCTTCTGGTCCTCTCTCCCTTTATTCCTTCTGGAACACAAAATATACACTTATTAAACTGTTTGATAGTGTCCCCAAACCTTGAATAATGGTTCTTTATTAACTCCTTTTACTCTTTGTATTTTAGTTTGGATAATTTATTTTGAATGTCTTGAAATTTACAGATTTTTTCCTCTGCTATGTCCATTCTGCTAATTCCATATAAATATTTTTTTCAAGTTTTATATCACCTTCTTTATTTCTAACATTTATATTAAGCTCATTTTTAAGTTTGCCATCTGTTCATGCATGTTGTCTACCCTTTCCTTTATGTACTTTAACATATGTATCATAGCTATTGTATCAGACTGGTATACTACCCATTCATTGCACAGAGAGGGTGATCGTAGTTATTTTAAAATTCCTATTTACAATTCCAACATATGAGTTATTTGAGGTTTGTATTTCTATTCATAATTTTTTTCTCTTGATAATAGGTCATATTTTTCTGCCTTTTAATGAGGCTCATAATTTTTATTGAATTCTGAACATTGTATGTAAAAGTAGAAAAACAGAAACTGAAGAAAATACTATTCATGCCCAGAAAAAGACATGTCTCTTCTTTCATTATGCCGTAGCATGTATTTGTGCATGTGGGAGACTGAAGAGGTGTGGTGAGTCAGCTTAGGCTGAGCTTTGTTCACCCCAGGCATGTTTTAGCCCCTCTGTTCTACCCTTGGACTTTGGCAAGCCATATGTATCTAAACTTGCGTGTGAGGGGGATTCTTTCTCAGCAGTTGTGTCCTCTCAGCCCCAGTAGCTGGGCATGGTTGTGGTGAGTTTTTTGTGGTTTTTTGTTTGTTTTTTTTTCTCAGTTCTCCCCACTACTCATACTTCAGTAGGTCCACGTCTTCACTTCAGAGGATTCTCTTTAGCCATTCCTTCAGCAGCGGACAGCCACAGACTGGTATTCAACGTCAGTTTGTGCATCTTTTTGGGGTTTCTTTTTATCCTCTTGCATACACCCTGAGACTTAAACCATTTCAAGGGATGTGCCTGAAAGGCACTCTCTTAATACTCCTGCTGTTGCTCCAGTGGTAGACAGCTGTGGTACTTAGCATGAGGACAAACTTGGCCTAGAACATTTTGCTCACTTCTTCTGGTCTGCTGTAGTCTTTACTGTCATTGCTTCTCAGTTCTCCTGACCTGTGCCTAGTTTTTCTCATGAATACTCATGAAGACCTGTGGAGAGAATTGGTTGTGGGAGTGAAGTGGAAGGGTTACCTTTCATTTGGGGATCTCAGGCTACACTGTCATACCTGTACACAGATGATCTTAAGATCTGATGAAAGGTTAGCAAGTTTCTTCTTACCTGCATCTAGAAAGCTTTCTTCATATATAAATGTATATATTTTCCCATTCTGTAGCTGGTCTGTTTACTCCGCTGATAGTTTCTTTTGCTGTGCAGAGCTCTTTAGTTAACGTAGGTCCCACTTGTAAATTTTTGTTTTCATTGCAATTACTTTTGAGGTCTTAATTACAAACTCTTTCCAAGGTTAATGTCCAGAAATGTGGTTCCCATTATTTTCTAGAATTTTTGTAGTATGATATCTTACATTAAAATTTTTAATCCATCTTGAGTTAATTTTTGTAAATGGTGAAGGGTAGGGATCCAGTTTCATTCTTCATGTAGCTAGCCAGATATTCTAACACTATTTATTGATTAGAGAGTCCTTTTCTCATTGCTTATTTTTGTTAACGTTGTTGAAGTTCAGATGGCTGTAGGTGTGCAACTTTATTTCTGGGTCTCTGTTCTGTTCCATTGATCTCTGCGTCTCTTTTTGTACTAATACCATGCTGTTTTGGTTACTGTAGCCCTGTCATGTAGTTTGAAGTCAGGTAACATGATGCCTCTGGCTTTGTTCTCTTTACTTAGGATTAATTTGGTTGTTCAGGCTCTTTATTGGTTTCATAGGAATTTTAGAATAGTTGCTTCTATTTCCAGAAAATAGCATTGTTAGTTTGATAGGAATAATGTTCAATCTGTATATTGCTTTCGGCTGTATGACCATTTTAACAATATTGATTCTTCCTATCCTTGAGCATGGAATGTTTTTCCTTTTGTTTGTATCATCTACTATTTCTTTCAGCAGTGTTTTGTAGTTTTCTTTTTGAGATCTTTTACCTCCTTAGTTGGATGTATTTCTAGGTATTTTTTTAATATGCAGTGATTGTAAACAGGATTGCATTCAAAAGACGTGAGCAGACGCTTTTCAAAAGAAGACATACAAATGACCAACAAACATGTGAAAAAAATTTTCATATCACTAATCATCAGAGAAATGCAAATCAAAACCACAATAAGATGCCATCTCATAACAGTCAGAATGGCTATTACTAATAAGTCATAAATCTACCGATGTTAGCAAGGCTGTAGAGAAAAGGAAACACTTTTCCATTTTTGGTGGTAATGTAAAGCCACTGTGGAAAAATGTTAGTTTAGCCACTGTGGAAAAATGTTTGAATATTTTTCAAAGGACTTAAAACAGAACTACATTAGACTGAGAAATCCCACTACTGGGCATATAGTCAAAAGAAAATAAATCATTCTACAAGAAAAGATATATGTACCTGTATGTTCTTTGCAGCATTATTTACAATAGCAAAGACATGGAATCAACCTAGAGTGACCATCAATGGTGAATTGGATAAAGAAAATGTGGTACATATATACCATGGAATACTATACAGCCATACAAAAGAATGAAATTATATCTAGTCCAGCAACATGGTTGCAGCTGGAGGCCATTATCCTAAGTGGATTAACACAGGATAAGAAAGCCAGATACCACATATTTTCACTTATGCGTGGAGCAAAACATAAATTACTAATGAACATAAAGATGAAAACAATAGACATTGAGAACTATAGAGATGGAAGGAAGGGAAGGGTTGAAAAATTTCATTGGGTGCTATGCTCAGTACCTGGGTGATGGGATCATTAATATTCCAAATCTCAGAATCACATAGTATACCCAGGTAGCAAACCTGGACAGGCAGCCCTGAATCTAAAATAAAAGTTGAAAGCATAAATAAATAGTAAGTAGTTTCTTCTTTCTTCCACTACTCAGCTTAACAATGAAGCAGCCATATATTCCTTCTCATCTGGGAGAGGGTTGTCACATTTTGGATTTTAGTTCAGTACTGGCTTTTTAAAAGTGTTTGGTGACCAGTTCTCTCCTGGTCTTTGAAAAGACTTTGGCTGTGTGTATCATCTCGCTTTTTGCGTTGTTAAAGTAGGAGCAAATGTATCTTGTGGCTTTCTATCCTCAACAGCATTGGAAGTCCATAACTGCTTTTTAAGTTTGTATCTCGGAAGGTCAGTGTGATGTACCTAGGAAGTGAATTGAGCCAGCATTATCATCTTGATTTTGCAAAAAAGTGAAATCAGTTTCACAGGGTAGGATAGACCAGAACCTGGATTCTTTTAACTATGCCTTTTCTCTTTTCTCAACTATTCATGCTCTATGTAGCCAAGTGTAAAACATAGGTCATTTAAAACCAATCACTTTGTAGCTCTAGCAGGGTACCATTATACTCTGTGGTAATCGATACCCCTGTACAGATTAAAACTGAATTGTGTGAGGTAGAGAGAAGTAGGAAAAAAGCTTTCTGGTAGAAAAACTTGCCATACTCTTGAGGCTATCAGGAATACGCTCATAGTCGTATATCTGGGTAATTTTGGCTTCTGTTGATGAAGCTGTCTTCCAAACATTCATTGTTCAGCACTCTTGCATTTAGTTGGAACAGCTTTAAAAAGTGGAATGGTTAAGTTAGAGCCTCACTGCAATTTGAGCATGTAGTTCTAGGATGGACAAATCTAGCTGCTGAGATCATTAAATTTTATCACTTTTTATAAGGACATCAATTCACTCGTCATGAAATGAGCCTTGTGTTTTCATTGATAATAGACTCAAATTGTTTAACAAAATAATATAGCTCCTTGATACAGAATATAAATACTGGTATAAATTCCACATAACAGTAATTTTTACACCTACATTTAGGATTATATTAAAATATCAAATGCCTTGAGGTACTCTGTACTGAACTTCCCAGTTTTTCTTGAGCTAGTGATATATTTGTTTAATCAATCACACATATTAATTTTTAAAACTACCTTTGTCTTTAGGCTTAACTTAAAAGGTCTAGCCTGGGCTAATTGAAGAAGTTAGGCATAACAATAGCTCTCAATTAATATAAACCACAAATAATTAGGATTCATGTGGCTGGCAATGTAACTTTTAATATACTGGATAAAATTTTATTAGCTTGCCCAGGATTTATCCAGCTAAATCCTCAAAGTCATTTTAAGGCCACTGGACAAAGATCTGTTGGTCTTCTCTGTAAACTATGGCCTAAGCTACTTTATGAATATCAGGTTATGAGTAATCTTTAAGAAACTAAAAATAGATTACTGTAGAAGTTCTTTTTTCCCCAAACTTTTATTTTAGGTTCATGGGTTCATGTGTAGGTTTGTCACATGAGTAAATTGCATGTCACTGATATTTGATTCAATCACCCAAGTAGTGAGCATAGTACCCAATAGGTAGTTTTTCAAAGCTTGCCCGCCTGTCACCTTCCCCACTCCAGTGATCCCCATTGTCTGTTGTTCTCATATTTATGTCTATGTATACTCCATATTTAGCTCCCACTTATAAATGAGAACGTGTATTATTTGGTTTTCTGTGTTAACTCACTTAGGATAATGGCCTCCAACTGCATTCATTTTGCTCTGAAAGACATGATTTGATTCTTGTTTATGGCCGTGTAGTATTACATGATGTACGTGTACCACAGTTTCTTTATTTAGTCCACTACTGATGGGCATCTTGGTTGAGTCTATGTCTTTCCTATTGTGAATAGTGATGTGATGAATATCCAAGTACATGTGTCTTTTTTTGTAGAACGATTTATATTATTTTGAGTTTATATGCAGTAGCAGACTGCTGGATTAAATGTTGTTCCGTTTTAAGTTCTTTGAGAAATCTTCAAACTCCAACAGTGGCTGAACTAGTTTACTCTGCCACCAACAGTGTGTAAGTGTCCCTTTGCTTGTCAATCTGGCCAACATATACTCTTTTTGTCTTTTTAATATAGCCATTCTAACTGATGTGAGACGGTATCTTATTGTGGTTTTGATTTCCATTTCTCTGTTGATTAATAATGTTGAGTACTTTTTCATATATTTGTTGGCTGAGTGTATGTTAGAAGAGAAATTCTTGAGGCTGATGTGAAGAGTAGATGTTACAGCTTGCTTTCTTCATTCACATTCTCAGTTTGTAGCTATGGATAGGAAATGGAAGCATGATTGAGTAATTCTCAGATCTGGGGTTCCCACCTTCTATTCAGCTATCCAGTCCTGCATAGCAGATACTGATCCTTCCTCTAAGCCATTTTTGTCTCTGTGTACTGGTTATTATCTACCAAGGGAGATTGATTTCAAGAAACACTAGTAGATGTGTCATGAAATATGATAGAAATGGATTTTAAAGTTGTTTTATGAAAAGGGAAGACATTCATTCAGTAAAAATGATCCATAAAACAACCTACCCTATTCCTCAAATAATTAAATATTAATTGATCAGCTTTTATCTTGTATTATTCTCTATAATATGAGTTAGCACCTTATAGGAGGGGAAAAACATGGGGTTATTTTGTTTAGAAAACATATTTGACTGATCAATTTAAAGTTAAACTGTTGATATTTTCAGCTAAAGGAGTAATTTTCAGCATTTCTTCTAATACTTGCTAAAGTAAAAACCTTTTTTAGTAGAATTTACCAAAAATTCTACATGTGATAAACATAAAACTAGTATTTCTTGGTGTGCACTATTGGCTGAGTCATGTTAGGTAAACTTGTGTCATGGGATTTGTTGTACAGAATATCTTATAACCCAGGTATTAAGCCCAGTAGTCAATAGTAATCTTTCCTCTCCTCTCCCTCCTTCTACCCCCCACCATCAAATAGACCCCAGTGTCTGCTGTTCCCTTCTTTGTGTTGGTGAGTTCTCATCATTAAGCTTCCAGGTTGGATGGAGAAAATGTAGTACAGATACAGCATGGAATACTAGGCAGTCATAAAGAAGAATGAGGTTATGTCTTTCACGTGAACATGGATGGAGCTGGAAGCTATTATCTCTGGCCTTTATTTTTTAGTTATACTTGAAAAATTACTCTCAGAAGTAGGATAGTTGTACAAAAACTAAAATTTTTAAAGCTATCTCTATCCTACTTGCTTTCAATCTTGTCAGAGTAGGAATCACCTGTGACGCTTTTAAAAAAATTCACAAGCTAGACTTCACTACAATTTCCATCAGAATTTCTGCTTTTCCCTGATCTTCAGGGAATTCCACAGTGTGGCTGAAGGTGAGAACTGTTGCTCTCCCTTTTATCTCTGAAGGAGTGACACTCAAAATGTAGCTCCCAGATCAGCAGCAGAAGCATAAGTTGGGGAATCATTAGAAATGCAAATCAGCATAAAATAAACCATACATGTTCAAAAGTATAAAATTTTGTGACTTTTGGCATATGTATGACCCAAGAAATTACTATCATAATAAAAATACTGAACATATTCATTACTCTCAAATGTTTTCTTGTGCCATTTGGTAACTCCATCTTTCCTTCCTCTTCATCTCCTGGTAGCTACTGATCTGTTTTCTGCCACATGGATTATTTTTCATATTCCTAAAATCAATATGAATTAAATCATATGTAATTTTTAAAGTTTTTTTTTTTTAGTATTAGGTTTACAGAAAAAAATTGAGTGGAAAGTATAGTTTCCACGTGCTCATTCCCCTTACCATTCCCTGCTTAATTTCCCCTATTTTTGTTATCTTGTATTAGTTTGGTAAATTTTCTATAATTGATGAACCAATGTTGAGATATTATCATTCATTAAAGTCCGTAGTTTACATTACAGTTCACTCTTTCTGTTACGTATTTTATGGGTTTTGACAAATATGTAGTGACGTGTATCTGTTATTATGGTATCATACAGAATAACAGTTTTACTGCCCTAATAATCTTCTATTTATCCCTTACTTCTCCTGAGCCTTTCTCCTATCTCACCCTCCTAAAGTGCTGGGATTAGAGACATGAGCTACTATGACTGATGACAAGTTTCTGTATTGACATATGCTTTGATTTTTCTTGTGGAAAGACCTAGGAGTGGAAAAGCTATACCATATGGTAGGTGTATGTTTAATTTTTTAAGAAGCTGCCAACTGTTTTTCCAAAATGGTTGTATCACTTTACATTCCTACCAGCAATGTGTGAGTATTCTAGTTCCTCTACATCTTCACTAAGTGTTGCTATGATCCATCCTCTTAATTTTTGTCATTCAAATAGATATATAATACAAACATGATCTTGAATACTGTAGCTTTATAATAATTTATAAAGGCGGATTGTATAAATTCCATCTCGGTTCTTCTTTTTCGACATTTAGAGGAAGTATAAAAATTATTATTTAGAAAGATAAAAACAATTTGAATTTTCTGCCTTCTATCATTTGATCTAGAGTGATAGTTCTCAGTGTACTATCTGGGGACTTCTGGAGGCCCTGTTTCAGAGGATCTACAATGTCAAAACTCTTTATGTCTTAACATCAGCTTAAAAAAAAAGTTGTATTCTTTCACAAGTGTGCATTGGAGTTTTCCAGAGACTGCTTAATGTGTGGTGATGTGATTTATCTGACAGCTGGTAGAATGTGTGTGCTTGTGCATTTTTGTATATTTAAAAATTCTCAGTTTTAATTCTGAGTATGATAAATGTTGATATCTATACCTTACATAGGAAAAGTCTCCTTTGACTCTTCAATGATTTTTAAAAATATGAAGTGGTTCTGAGATCAGATACCGAAACAAAAGTTAAAGAAAAAAATGGTATAATAAAACATAGATATGTATAGAAAAGAGACAAAATATTTTAATGTGGAAGGAAAAAAAATATCTTCAAACTTCAAAATTTACTATATTTTCTTTTTCAAACTGGGAAGTGAAGGGAATATAAGCACATCTCTACATGCTGTTTTAGGCCCTAGAGACCTGGCCTTTATTCTGATAGAGTTGGCAGAACTCTGGTTTCTATAGCGCTAGGCTTGCTGTCTCATTGCTTTATCCTAGGGTCATATTTAACCCACAGCCTCTTTCCACTGTGCCTGGTCAAATGGAGCATTTTTCAAAGTTTATGAGAAGTGCCACTAGTTAACTTGCTTCCAATATGAAAATATCACCACAGGGACTGAGAAATGCTGGGGTTTGTTATTGAAGCCCGCTCTGTTTCCATGAGAGCTGTGACAGCAGCTGGGATTCTGCCATCCCAGGAAATCTTGGGGGTCAATAGAGACAGAAACCAAACAGCAATGACTGTCGAAGAGAATACGATGGTGTCTGTTTCTTCATGTCTATTGGTATATTTATCATTTGTTAATATGTACATGGTCTCATATGAATGAAGAGAGGGTTTTAGAATGAGTAATCAATAGTTTTCACCTCCTGGTTGGTATCTGGAATAGTCACGGGGCTAGTGGGTGATGCTTCTAATTCATACTTCAGCACTCTTGGTTCCCACAGCCTCAGTTGTTAAGGTTGCATACAAGACTGATATTTACAAAGCTATGGAAGGAACAAATGGTTTCAAAGTTCTACTGACAGAAATCATGGTAATTAATTCTTTGTTAAATAATGTCACTTACTGCTTGTGTAAGTGCCACACCAGGTTCTTTTGCTATTTATAACATTTCTAATGTTAAAAATTTCCCAGAGCACAAATCTGAAATATAAAACATTTAGACAAATGAAATTAAGTCCCATTCTTTTGAGACTGTAATTATTAGTTTCTTGCAATTTTTGCAGATCTCTAACTTGCTCTTACTTCCAATAGCTACAGTGTTCATTCTTCTTTATATTTATTAATACAATATATTATTTCCTCCTGAGGTTAACTTGAGGCATTCAAATGAAAACAGTGGAATAAGGATTTTAAAAATAAATTAATCATACATAAAAATATAATTTTGTGTTTTATATATTCTTGTAGATGTGGGCTTTGGTGTTAGTCCAATAATTATGATATTAAATCTCAATATTTTAGAATGAAAATATGTCTCTTAGTTCTAAAGATAGTTTTAAGCTTTCAAATTTTAAGTGCCTACCTGGATCTTTCGCAGGTGTTCTTCAAAGTAAATTAACCAGATACTTACAAATCTACAAATTATTTCAACAGTATCATAACATGATTAAAGATTCAGGAGTAAATAAGCCTAAGGAGCGATACTCACAGCATAAGAAAATATTTAAGACTCTAAGAGACAAGATTAAAGAGGGAAATATTGGTACATATTTTATATCCCCTATTTTCACTAAGATAAATTAAAATTACACAATGGGGAAAGTATTCCCTATTCAATAAATGGTACTAGCTGGCTAGCCATATGCAGAAGAATGAAACTGGCCTCCTACCTTTCAATGTATACAAAAATTAATTCCAAATGGATTAAAAATTTAAATGTAAGACCTCAAGCTATAAGAATCCAAGAAATAAATGTAGGAAACACCATTCTGTTCATTGGCCTTGGGAAAGAATTTATGACAGTCCTCAAAAGCAGTTACAACAAAACCAAAAATCCACAAGTGGGAACTAGTTAAGCTAAAGAACTTCTGCACAGCAAAAGAAACCATCAATAGAGTAAAGAGACAAGCTACAGAATGGGAGAAAATATTCAGAAACTATGTATCCAACAGAGCTGTAATCTCCAAAATCTATAAGGAACTTAAACAATTGAACGAGCCAAAAAAAAAAAAAAAAAAAAAAAAAACTAAAAAAAAAAAAAAAAAAAAAAAAAAAAAACACCACTTACAAAAATGAGCTAAAAAATGAACAAATGCTTCTCAAAGGAAGACATACAAGTGACCAAGTAACTAATAACCATGTGAAAAGTGCTCCACATCACTCATCATCAGAAAAATGCAAATATAAACCTCAATGAGATACCATCTCACACCAGTCAGAATAGCTGTTATTAAAGAGTTAGAAAATAGCAGATGTTGATGAGGCTGTAGAGAAAAGGGAATGCTTATTCACTGTTAGTGAGAATGTAACTTAGTTCACCCATCATGGAAAACAGTTTGGAGATTTCTTCAAAGGACTTCAAACAGAACTACCATTTGACCCAGCAATCCCATTACTAGATATATATCCAAAAGCAAACAAATCATCCCATGAAAAAGACACCTGCACTCACATGTTTATTGCAGCACTGTTCATGATAGCAAAGATATAGAATCAACCTAGGAGCCCATAAATAGTGGATTGGATTAAAAAAATCTGTGTATAACACATAGACACCATAGAACACTACACAACTATAAAAAGAATAAAATCATGTCCATTGCAGGAACATGGGTGCAGCTGGAGGCCATTATCCTAAGCGAATTAATGCAGAAATAGAAAACCAAATACTGCATGTTCTCACTTCTAAGTGGGAGCTAAACGTTGGGTACTCGTGGACGTAAAGATGGCAGCAGTAGACACTGCATATGTATTAGTGCATTCTCAAATTGCTATAAAGAACTTACTGGGTAATTATAAAGGAAAGGGGTTTAATTGACTCACAGTTCCACATGGCTGGAGAGGCCTAAGGAAACTTTCAGTTATGGTGGAAGCTGAATGGGAAACAAGCTTGTTCCTTCTCACATGGTGGCAGGAGAGAGAAGAGTGAGCAAAGGAAGAACTTGCCCAACACTTACAAAACTATCAGATTTTGTAAGAACTCACTATCACAAGAGCAGTATGGGGGAAACCACCCCATGATCCCTTCACCTCCCACTGGGTCTCTCCCTTGACATGTGGGGATTATGGGGATTACAATTCAAGATGAGATTTGGGTGGGGACACAGCCAAACCATATCAGGGGACGACTAGAGTTGGGACAGAGGTAGGGGACAAGAGTTGAAAAAGGTGGTTACTCTGCTTGGTCCCTCATGACGGGAACATTCATATTCCAAACCTCAACATCACACAATATACCAGGTAACATACCAGCCCATGTACCCCCTGAATCTAAAATAAAACTTGAAAATAAATAAACTGCTAATACAAAACAAAATAATGTCCTATGCCATCAACTTGTGCTTAGTGTTCATTAGTTATCACTGGCAAAACCATGACATTCTGTGTTCTAAACACTATGGTCACTGTATTTATTAAGCATGCATTTTTTTGAGCTCCCTCTATGAACATGATTATGTTATTAGCATTATTATATTATCATATTCTGTATATAGATCACATATACAATTATATGATTATAGTTTCAAGGAAATTTTAAATCTATGGGAGTGTCTTAAAATGTATATACCTTCTATTATTTTTTGAATATTATATGTGTTTAGATAACTATTTTTCCTTCATGAGATTATGTGATTGGCATATGAGAGCTGAAAATATATTTTATTCAGGTAAAGTACAAATCTGCTAGTTGAATGTTCTTTTTACAAAATAAGATTATTAAATTTAAAAAAAATCTAAAATCAATGTTTTTCCATTTTCATAAACTGAATAAAACTATAGACAGGAGATAGTAACAATATGTAGAAAAGTAAGACTGTTGTGGTAATGGTTGTTATTTTTGCAATATTGCAATTATTGTGTAGAAGAGACTTATTATCAGATAGAAATTGTATAGCATAAAAAATTAAAACCAACTAACAGACAAATGGATTAAGATACATGGAGCTGACTGGGTGCAGAGGCTCATGCCTGTAATCCCAGAAATTTGGGAGGCCAAGGGGGAAAGATCTGTTGAACCCTGGAATTCAAGATCAGCCTGGATACCATAGTGAGACCTCATCTCTAGAAATAATTACAAGAATTACCCGACCATAGTGATACACGCCTGTGGTCCCAGCTACTACTCAGGGGGCGAAGGTGAGAGGATTGCTTGAGCCAGGCAGTTGAGGTTACAATAAGTCATGATCATGCCACTGCATTCCAGCCTGGGCAGCAGAGTGAGACCCTATCGAGAAAGAAAGAGAGAAAGAGAGAGAGAGAAAGAAAGAGAAAGAAAGAGAAAAGACATGAAACTTTAAAATTGAGGGTGCTATGATGAGCCATGTAGCCACAGGGTTCCTTGTGTCATATCTGATTTCATCTTTCTCCTGTAGCCAACATCTGTTCAATCCTTGGGTCTTCAGTGCATAAAAATGAACTGTATAGGTTACTTGATGTGAGAATGTATACCTTTAGGGAAGGTATACAATTTCATCTTTCTCCTGTAGCCAACGTCTCTTCAATTCTTGGGTCTTCAGTGCATAGAAATGAACTCTATATGTTATTTGCTGTGAGAATGTATACCTTTGTGTGCGTGTGTGTCTGTGTGTGTGGAGGGGGAGTGTAATAAAGTTCAGGCCCCTTTAATGAGCAACATTGTCAGAGACTGACCTTCTATGCTATATCTGCCCGGTACTAGCCACCCTAATGAATCATCACAAAGCCCAGAACTAGTTTACTAGTTTTGCTTTGATTAGCTCTCAACATTAAAAAGGAAGAGGAGGAAGGACAAAGGGAGAGGAGGAAGAGGAAGAGGAAGAAGGAAATTGAGAGTATGCTTTAGGGACATTACTCCCTGGCTGAAATGTTATCAAATTACTGGGCCTGAGGGAGGGAGAAGGCTAAGCACTCAGGAGAATGGGGAGCACGGTACCAATGGTGCAGTGCAGAAAGCCCTCCCTTCCTTTCTCTCTCACTCATTTCACCAGTGAAATTCATCAGCAAAACATTCCTGAGCTTTTAGCATTTCAGGCATAATTCAGTCACCTTTCTCCTATTTAAGAGATTATTACAGTGCCAGCAATAGAAAAGCTTCTCTAAATATTTATAGAGTAGGTTTTGAATAGAACTTTGAATAACTTTATACAGAAAAGGAAATCATTTGTGAACTTGTACACTTTATCATTAGTTTAAAAATTATGAGCCACTGCAGGTTAGATTCTGATATTGATCAATGGGCAAT
This sequence comes from Plecturocebus donacophilus, assembly GCA_004027715.1. Lineage (NCBI taxonomy): Eukaryota > Metazoa > Chordata > Mammalia > Primates > Pitheciidae > Plecturocebus > Plecturocebus donacophilus. The sequence continues at coordinate 67,224 of PVKP010009322.1, forward strand.
ACTGATACAGTCCAGAGCCACTGGTGTCGTATCAGTGATATCAGAGGGAGGCCAGTGTCACAAAGTGGATCAGGGCAGAAGATTGAAGGACAAGCCAGTCAAGGACAAGCAGGACAGGTGTTGGAATCAAGGGGAGGAAATGCAAGAATGAAGCAAATGCTATTTTGCACGTGGCTGCCTTCGTTCTCCTCCTGTTGTCTTCAAGTGGTTTTCTGACTGGATTTCGAAGTTTTGAGGTCCTAGGGAGAGATAAGGGGGCAACACTCTGTGTGTGTGTGTGTGTGTGTGTGTGTGTGTGTGTGTGTGTGTGTGTGCGCACAAGTGCACAAGCCAGTGCTGTGTGGGAGCTGACTTATACTAGCTAGAGAGAGCTCTTTGTACATTTCTTCCCAAATCCCGTTCGATAACTTCACATTAGTGGCTTGAAATTGGCCACGGTGGGACTACTCACAGCAAAATCCACCAAATGCTTCAAATCAGAGCTACCCCGTCTACTGGACCACATACCAGAACACCTCTGGATAGAGATTCAGGCATCCTAGCAAAAAAATATTACATTTAACAGCAAAAGATGGCAAAAGAAACTTGGTTCATGAACTACCTGTCTTCTACTTTTGTATTACAGTTTTTATATTTAAAGACTTTAAATATGTCTGTTGTTAGTTTGTTCACATTTCATTGGCTAATTTAAGAGACAAAAAGCAAGAGAGTAGCATCTAGAAGTTATAAACTCTTAAGAATTAATGTTTGTCAAAGAACTAAAATGATTCATGCTCTCTACTTAAAAGTTTTATATATATATATATATATATATATATATATATATACATATAGTTATATAGTTTTTGTTTTTCTTTACTAATTTTATATGGGGCTTTGTTTAGCTCAGTGTTTTTCAAATGTGATATCCATACAGATCATCTAGGGATGTTGTTATATGCAGATTCTGTTTCCCTAGGTAAGGAATGGGCCTAAAACTCTGCATTTCTAACAACTCCCAGGTGATGCAGATGCTTTTGATCTCTGAAACATATTTTGACTAGTAAAGGTTTAGATATTTGTGACAATTAGAGGAAAGCAAATAAAGAGTCAAACAGATGCATTTTTAAAAATCTAGTTTCTAAGAAAGTAAACTGCATGGAAAGAAAATTATGTTTTATTTTTTGCTTTGAGGATCTTTGAATCCTGGCTATTGCACTTTTTTTTTCTTTTCTTTTTTTTTTTTTGGCAGATGTTTGTTGAGTTCACACAATACAGTAAAAGACTAAATGAGCTGGAAACATTAGCGATCCCAATTATACAACTCACTGACTACCCATAAGCCTGAACAATGAAAAGCATTCTGTGTGCTTTACTCATTTAACTTCATTTAAACCCTTCTTGGCATCTGAGTTGCATTAATGTGATAACACTTGTGTAGCAATTAACAAACTGTGGCAATTGTGAATACTTCTGGGTCATATTGAATGAGAGCAGGCTCTGGGCATCTAATATTTTCCTCATTTTCTGAAGTTAATCTGGCTTTCTAGGTTATATATACATATATATATATATATATATATATATATATATATATATATATATATCTTTTTC